>JANHFX010017760.1:6839-73305 GCA_027560015.1 Chloroceryle amazona | reverse complement strand
GGCGCGCGGGAACAGCGAGTCCGCCCGCGCGACAGGCGAGTCCTATAGGCGGTCTCCACCCTCTGGGAAGGAACTCGGCCCTGGTCTCCACCCGGCAGAAGGTCTTGCTCTCAACACTTGCCAGGGTGGATGTGGTGATGTGCGGAAACAAACTCTACATACAACCCGTGAAAGGTTATAAAGCAGGTATGTTTATTACGGCACCGTGTGCAAGGGGATCATTCCTCCTAGCTTGCACACCGAAGTGTCCTGTGAACAGGTATTTATTACACTAAATCATACATATTCAATAGAGTTTGCTACATATTCATTATATGGGGTTGGATTATTGTAATCAGTTCTGTGAACTCATTATCATAGTCCTCCTCCCATTGGCGCTTGCTCACTGCCGTCTGGTGGTCATGGGCCAGGGTCTTCAGGGATCTTTTTGGAGGAAGGCTCCCAGTCTTCCTCGCAGTGTACTTTTCACCTTTGGTTCAAAATGCTGACGTGTTGCAGGCTTCTAATCGCAGAACTGGTATGGTCCGGCCTGCCTCTGGTAGCTCCTCTTGTTAACAATGAGTTCTTAACTACAGGCCATGCAGGATGAGCTAAGGCTCACGAGACAATCACTAATTATTCTGCCTTTTGGTTCTCAACATCCCCTCTCGTGTTCTTATCTTAGGAGGCCCAAGGTACAAAGGATTGCGCATTTACAAGGAAGCAAGTTGAGCAACCCTTGTCTTCCAAACAGAGCTGTCTCCTCACTACAGTGGGAACCCAGACAAGGCTCCCAGAGAAACCTGCAGCCGTCCAGGCCACATGCTGCAGGGAGTGCCAGAACCTGCCACTGGCAACAAGAGGCAGCCATGAGAATGGCTGCATGTGCTGTTAGCGGGTGGATGATCTCTGCCAGGTTGCAGAGTTGCAAGAAGAAGTTGAAAGGTTGAGGAATGTCAGGGTGGCTGAACAAGGAGGGCTCTGCCCTCCTTGAAATAGAAGTGGGAGCGCCCATCGGAAAGCAGGCAGGATCGGGGGACCCTGTATGCTGCCCCTGTCAGACCAGAGGCAGAAGCTTGGGTGACAGGAGTGAATGGAGGCAAGTTCATGGTCGAGGCAGCCGGCAAACTCCTTCCTTTCCCACCTAGACCCCTCAGTGCCACTGAAAAACAGGTACGAGTCTCTGGTTGAGAAATACCAGACAAATGACGATGTGGTCGATGGGCAACCTACACCAGAGGTATGTCCACAGTCAGAAAGGCCTTTCACCCATATCACAACCACATCCACAAGAAAGAAAAGAAGGGTTACAGTTGTACATGATTCCTTTCTGAGGAGAACAGAGGGTCCAATATGCCTGTAGACCTTCCTCATAGGGAAGTCTGCTGTCTCCCTGGAGCCCAGGTTAATGGTGTCACTAGGAAACTTCCTAGCTTGGTATGGTCCTTAGGTGATTACCTGTTACCGATTATCCATGGAGGTTGGGAGGAAGCTGTTATTGGTAGTCCAAGATCAATCAAAAGAGACTTAAGGGCCCTGGTAAGAGAATCTGGGGCACAGGTTATATCTGTTATATTCTCTTCTTACAGCCACAGGCAGCAACAGTGGAATGAACAGGCGGATATGGTCTATTAATACATGGCTTTGTGCGTGGTGTCACTGCAACAGTTTTGGGCTTTTTGACAGTGGGCTGGCCTGTGCAGCATCAGGCCTGCCAGTGTCAAAAGGGAGACACCTTTCTTATGGGGCAAGAGGGTCTTTTCTCAAGAGATTGTGGGGCTGATGGACATGGCTTTAAACTTGATGTGAAGGGGTAGTGGGATAATAATATCAGGCTTATCTGTTACAAGCTATGGGATGACACACCAGGGTTAGTGGGATGGGGAGCTAGTAAGGACCTTCATCCTGTTGCCCTGAGGCATGCTGGGGACACAGCTGCACAGTCAAAGTCTTATGGAGGGGCTAGAAGCTAGTGTGCTGCTGGAAGGCCACAACACAGTGGCCATTACTGAAACCTGGTGGGATGAATCCTACTACTGGAGTGTGGCTATTGATGGCTAAAAGCTGTTCAGAAGGGACAGGAGAGGAAGGAGGGGTGGAGGTGTGGCCCTTTATGTTAACAGGTGAAGCATGAAGAGATGTCTTTAAAGAATAGCCACGAGCAAGTCAAAAGCCGGTTAAATGATTTCACCAAACAGTGGATTACTCTAGGTTTGCTTTATTCAACAACTCAAGAGTCTGGCCATCACTTCAGTGAGTGGCAAAGGACTTATAAAATTAAATACATTATATACTCTTAACACAATATTAGGTAATCAATATTCTTAAAAGTCCTTTATGTTTTTCTGCGAACTCTGAGTTCCCAGTCTGTTATTAATCTTCAGCCATTCTTCACAATCTTGGTTCAGTTCCTCTTCAGATGTCACAGGTCATCACAGTCTCGTATCTTCAGATGGTTACCTTTAATATTCTAAGAAAACTCATATATGTATAATGGAAAACTAATCTATTTGTAACCTTTGTTCAGCTGGACTGGGTTTTGAACAAGACATGGTAAGGGCTATACAGTGGACAATGAGAAGCATTCACATGGTCCTATGATATTACTCTACAGCACCTGCATTCTATTAATCATCCATTATTCTGTAATGCCCTATTCTCTAACTTCTAACTTAGCTAATCATCTTAAGGGTCTGTTTTCTTTTACAAGCTTAAGGGTAAGAATTAGAGCTGAGTCAACAAGGGGAACCTTGTGGTTGGTGTCTTCTACAGTCCACCCAATCATGTGGACCCTACTGGCAAAGCATTGTTGCTCCAGCTGCAGGAGGCATCATGCTCACAGGCTCTCATCCTGCTGGGCGACTTCAACCACCCTGACACCTGCAGAGGAGCAGCATGGCAAGCTGTAGTCAATCCATGAGACTCCTGTAGTGCCTTGAGAATAACTTCTTAGGACAAGAAATAGACAGCCCTACCTGAGAGGATGTAATACTGGATATGTTGGTCACCAATGCAGGTGAGATCATCAAAGATGTCAAGACTGAAGGCAGCCTGGGCTGCAGTGATCATGCACTGGTGGAGTCCTTCACAGTCCTAAGGGATATGAGTTGGACAAGGACAGAGTCAGGACCCTGAATTTTAGGAAAGCAAACTTCAACCTCTTCAAGGAGAATATCAAGAAAGGCTTCTATAGATATGTCAACAATAAAAGAAAGGCTAAGAGAAAAACATACCCCTCTGATGAGCAAGAATAGAAAGCTGGTAACAATAGATGAGGAGAAGGCTGAAGTTCTCAACAACTTTTTTCCATGGTCTTCACTGGCAACTTCTCTCCTCACACCTCCAAAGTTGAAGGACCACAAGGTGGGGACCAGGGGGACAAAATCCCTCCCACTGTAAGTGAAGATCGGGTTTGTGGCCATCTGTGGAACCTGAACATACAAAAGTCTCATACAAGGGACCAGACAAGATGCATCCCAAGAGTCCTGAGAGAATTTGCTGATATAGTGTCCAAGTGACTCTTCATGATATTTGAAAAGTCCTGGCAGTCAGTTGAAGTCCCTGGTGACTGGAAGAAGGAGCACATTTCACCCATTTTGATGGAGCAGGTCCAGAGGAGGGCCACAAAAATGACTGGAGGACTGCAAAAATGACTGGAGGACCGGACCACCTGTCCTCCAATGACAGGCACAGGGAGTTGGAGTTGTTCAGCCTGGAGAAGGGAAGGCTTTGGGGACACATTATAGCAGCCTCTGGTACCTGAAGGGGGCCTACAGGAAAGCTGGGGAGGGACTGTTTACAAGGGCATGTAGTCATAGGAGAAGGGTAGCTTTAGATTGAACGTTAGGAAGTTTATATATGAGGATGGTGGCAACACTAGAACAGGTTGCTCAGGGAGGTGGTGGAGGTCTTATCTCTAGAGACTATTCAAGGTTAGGCTTCATGAGGCTCTGAGCAACCTGATCTAGTTGAGGATGTCCCTGTTCACTGCAGGCAGGGTTGGATTAGATGACCTTTAGAAGTCCCGTCCAAGCCAAGGCATTCTATCATTACCATAGTTGCATCTGCCCTTGCTTCCTACTTGTCTAGGAAATCTACAGCTGCTGTGGCTTGCAGTTATCATCTCTAAAGTCATAGGGTGTTGCTGTGACAGAGCTTTGATACAGAATTTCATCTGTCTAGAAATTATGTCCTTGGTTACTGTACGTTTTTAAGTTTTTAGACAGTACTTCTAGGTGGACAGGTGAGGGAGGAAGCCTTTCCTGTCTGTTTTCAATTAAGTCCTTCAGGACATAGCGCTGAAGCTTTTGCATTGCTCAGCAATGTTTGTGTCCAGTTTTGCCAGGGCCAGTTTTTCACCTATTACTGTCATTATTACCTCCCCAGATATGTATTTTCATGAATGCTTTCATTTTTTATCCACATAGGGAACATTTTTGCAATTATATTTTTTATCAACCTCTGGCCTGTTTCTTTAGCTTACTTGATTGCTGCTCAGCAGAAGTGAAGCTGCTGCTGTTGTTTTTCAAAAATAGGCATAATTTTGTGCTTTATATTGTACTTTTAGAAACACATACATCTAGATAATCTTTTAAGATTGACAGGTCCTGAATTTACGTGAGTTTGGTCTGTTTCAGTATTAAGCTACCAGTTATACCACCCTAAGTCATTCAGTCAAGCCTTGTCTACTGTGTGCACATTCATATGACAGTCTTACTACAAAAGGTCAAGTTAATGATGTGTAGTCTTGATAAGCCTCTGGTTTCTCAACAACGTTAACTTTCGTAGGTGATCTTAAGTAGGTTCTGTAATTGGGAAGCTACAATGCTGCTCTCCAGATGTTCCTGCCTCTCGACATTTCACCTTTCTAGAGCTATATGCTCTACGCCACATCACTGTGTGGAAGAGCTTCCTACTCTCCCATTCCTCTTTGCTTTGTAGCGACACTCTTAAATACTGGAAGAACTTAAATTACCTACTTCAGGTCTGTGCCAGGTTCTCTTTCAAAGAAATTCAGAGAACTTTGTTTGCTTAATCTTCTAACATGAATTGTCTGTTTCCAGTTCCAGGTAACACACTACATATACTGAATATAACACACTGAATATATGCATATACTGAATATAACACACTGAATATGACAAAAGGCTGGTGTTTATTTCTTGGATGCCATTACATAACATCTGCCCTTATTATAACACACTGATAAATTATCTTTGGTGTGTACTGCACTGAAGCTGTTGTAACACAATGGAAATTTAGAAGATCTATTGTATATAGCTCAATTCTCCTCTAACTCAGGAAACAAGTATAAAATAACTTGCTGAAAAGAAGTAATTCAACCATTTCCTCCCCTTGCATTGATAACAAATTCATCAGAATCACTTGCAGTCCTCCAAGTCTGTCTCTGTCCTCTAACAGTGCAGCCCATTGACATCCTGCTGCATGTACAGATGGGCCCTGTCACTTTGAAAGGAAAGAGGGAAATCAGAGACTGTCAGCTTTTGCTTTGCTGCATAGAAACATTGGAAAAAAATAGAGGAATGTAAAGAGCTTTGAAATAGGATTTAAAAAGGAATCAGTGTCTTACATTTGAAGGAAAAAAAAAAATGGTATAAAGGACAGAGGGTAAGCCAGACAAAAAAGAAAGCCCAAATTAGAGAGAACAGCAGCAGAGAATATTATAGGCCTAGATTTCCAAATAACATTTCAAATCTAAAGGAAGTTCTAATCAAAACATTTTTCTTCTTCTAAGGAGGATCGTGCATTTTCAGTATGCACTGTACTTTTGTACCCGTCTGTGTAAAGTGTGAGTGTGCTGATAGCTGTAAAGCTTGTGGAAATCATTTTACACAGCTGACAAGTAGGACAGAAACAGGACAAAACCCCATAGGAGCCCAGGGTATTTGCACTGCCACCCTTATTCACCAGTTAGTTTCCACCCTAGGCCTGTTACAGGGGATCTGAGGCACAAACCAGGATATCAGCCCACATGCATCTCTGCAGATGCATTTACTGTGCGTAGAGCCTCAGACTGCCCAGGAAGAACATTACCACTATGCCCCTCTAAAAAGCCCATAAATGTTCCAAAGCATTCATTCCCTTCAACTAGCAGGCACCTCACAGTGCTGCAAGTGCTTGAGGAAAGTAACTTTGCAGTGACTACCTATTGTGCATTTGGTGGGTTGTCACACAGGTACATGCACCTTTAAGGTGTTTGTAACCAATGTTTGTGTATGTGGCTACACATGTGTATCACAGCCCTCTGTGTGCATTTAGGCAGTGGATGTATCTGTTTATATGGGCATCCCTTCTCTGTGCTGAAGCTGAGGAAGGGATAGTGAAGATAAAGGGCAGCTGGAAGAGTTTAGGCTCTGTCAGCAGACCCTGTGGTTCCCATGGCAACCCTTGCTATGCTGCAACTGCAGAAGGTTTCCATACTGACAGTAGGCATGTGCACCATGGGCATGAAGTTTAAGCAGGTAAAAACCAAACAAACATTAAAATTAGAGACAGAACAAGGCTAGACATGAATATACACTTTCTCTTGTTTGATCTGGACTTACAAAGATTTAAAAAACAGTAATTTCTTCACTGTTTGGTTATGTACAGAGCAATTCAAGGCTCTAAGTCATTAAAATATCATTAAAACTCCAAGTAAATTCAGGGTTAGCCAGGCAAGAGCATGGACATTTCAACTAACATTTTAAATGGCACATTTTAAAACAGTAGTCAACTACTCTAGATTTTCAAAAATCTTAAAAAACAAACACACACCACCACCACCCCCCTCCCAAAAAAACCCACAAAAAACCCACCAAAACCTCAACCAAAGAAGAGGTCTTCAAGAAAGGAAGGAAGGAGAAATAAGCTGCTCCCAGCTTTCTTTGGGCAAAAAAATTCAGTTGACTCTTCCAGAGACCAGGTCACCAGCAGTAAGTAACAGTCGTCATTTGCCATTATATTTCCTGCATGAGGTGGTGATATTTATAGCAATTTTCACAGTCAGTCATCTATCTGACTTATTATTGCTGAGACATTGACAGAGCAGTAGCAGAGATTTTTGTAATAGATTACCTGTGGACAATCATCAGCCTACAATGACTCAGAGGAAATTATTGTTTATAGTTCAGAGAACACATGTGACACTAAGCATGTTTGAAAGCAAAGTCCATGCCTTGAATAGCTGAGACTTAAATTAGCTGAGACAGCAGAGGAAGAAGGAGGGCAAACAAAAGCAAGTCTTGGCAATTCATGGCACAGTACCTGGCAATAAGTCACCAAGCAGGAATGAAAACTTTGTCTTCATTATCGGCATCAGGCCTGCATTCGGGTGTTGGTGACTTACTTCCTGGAGATGTCTCAAAACACAACCAAAGCCTTTTTAGAAGGGAGCCTAGCTCCTGCTATGATGCTGCTAGGACATCAGATTTTATTTTCATGACTAGTGGTTGAAAAGTCCAAATAAAATGAGCCCTAAAATGTCAAGTATTTCTGCAAAAGACTAGAAGACTGTCAGTGTGCCAGGTACTGTGCAGAGATGCTACAGCCAGATGGACTCTGGCATACCCAAACACTGTTGATGGATGAGAGGAAGAAGTATCCTTGACCATTCATCAAGTTGGAGCTTCTTAAGTAAAAGATGTAAGGGTGAGTAAATAGAAAATGGCACAAACCAGACACCTAGTCAAAAATCTACCATCAGAAGGGTATGTGTGTATCTATAGAGGTAGGCAGGGAGAGGAATAATTGTAATTAGGTCACAGGAACCAAAAGAAAAATAACAGGATAAACTTATCTGGGCTGTCAGTGCACAAATGCCAGCACAGAGCATGAATGATCAATGAAGTGTTTTTACACAGCTAATTAAGACAGAGGATTTGTGCAATAAAGTCACTAAAGTTTTTAATAAAAAGCTAAAGAAGAATCAAAGGTGAGAGCACTGTAGCTATGCCACAAGAGCTACAACAAAAAACACCTGCTCAAGAATAAAAGGAACAATGTTGTGATAAGAATTAAGTATCTGTTGAAAAAGCAGTATAATAGAAAAATAAACAGTCCCACCAAGTTCTTGCACTAGTTTACCTAAATTATAGGAATGGCTTTAAGTCAACCATGATCAACCAACTAGGATGAATCTGCTTAAGACCAAAAACATTTATGGAAGACAATCAAACAAGCGTGACATTCTGGAAGAAGGAAAGAGTAAAGAGAAAGATAAAGGTGTTCCTGCATATTTCAACAAATTCAGCTCTATTAGAAAGCTTCCTGTCAAGATAATCCTCAGAAATAGCATAAAAAAACCCCAAACAAACAATATATTTATATTAGGAAGATGACTAAATAGAAAGAGTAGATCAAAATGCCTGACCAGAGAACATTCAGCAGCCAGCAGCTTCTTTGCTGAGGAAGCTATGATCTGACACCTCTGCCAGAGAGGAGCATGAACAAAAGTTGACTCAAGAGTATCTCCCTGAACTACATGTGCTCTCCTCCATTAATTAAAACAAAAGCATATTCAAAGACCAGCAGATAATTTGAAGAACAAGACCAATCAAACAAAAAACTATTTGTAGGCATTAATTGTGCTAGAGAATGACAAAAAGAGAACAGATAAATCAGGGAAGAAACAAGACTTTGGAATTTGAGGTTGGTCAGGTAACACAGGGAAAAATGTAACAAGTTAATTTAATGAGCTTTTCAAGCCCTATGAGTATATACATTGAAATGTATAGCACAAATGACAGTAAATCCAAAGTTCAATGTCAATGTGAAGAAGCAATCTGTGAAGAACACAATAAGCACATATACAAGTGATTTAACTGAAAAATGATTTTCCTCACAGGAGGAAAAATGACATTTTTTCATACTTCAGTCAAGAGTAACAACATAAGTTAGGAAAATCTGTAAGCTAACTAGACAAAGATGAGTCATACATCAGACCTTATGAAATGTACAATTAATTTATTCAGTATTTACAAAGGTTTTGACTATGTAAAGCAAATATAGCCTTTCATAAATTCTTTAGAGCATTTTCTAACAAGTTAATTTTCAGCATCCTCCACCCCATTTGGCTATTATTTATTCTAGGATAACTTAACTAGGAAGCTCTGGGATATATATTAATTTTTCCCATTTTACAAAGCAAACTAAGAAGTCATCCTTGTAGTTCCAATTTTAAGCTGCGGGAGAATATGTCAGACAATCACACACAGACCAGTATGATCAGGTGAATGCCACTTTATTAGCTACAGGGTGCGGTTTATGTAATCATCTCCTCTATGTTTATGCAACTTGAAACATTATCATTGGCTAAGTAATGTAAGCTCACTCTTAATTGGTTATTATCAAGCAAGCAAGTATAAAGCGTACAGCGGCGTATGGCGGCGTACAGCAGCGTACAGCGGTGGTATGAGGCGTACAGTGGTCTCTTATCTCTCATGTGCTTCTCAGCATTTGGGAGTTGTCTGCTCTGTTCACTTACTCCCTTCTTTTCGCCTCCGAGTGTCCTTGACTGAGGCTTAGGCTTCTTCTGCTAAATAGGCTGGATTGCGCACATGTGCATTCCTTGCTCATAAATCCTCAACATTAAGCAACAATGTTTACTTGGAATATTGCTAGAAACACCTTTAAACATCAAACATTAATGCTTCCATGACAAATATTGTCCCACAACTGAGCAAACAGCAAGATGTAAATTTTAAACATACAGTATACTTCTACATTAAAGACAAGAGTTTTGAATTAGTCTTATGGAAACCCACAGGACAAATCAGCCTACCACAAGAAAAACATGCTTGAGAATTTTAAGATTGCAGTAAGGACTCATTTTAATAAAGGTCAAGAGACAAGTCCTTGGATGAGTAGCTTAAAACCTCTGAGTTAGAACCCCACCAGTATGTGGCTCACTTCCAAAACATTCACAAGAGGCAACTATAAATAAACAGTCCTATTGCAACAAGGATTAAGTTTACTAACCATAGTTGCCTGCATCTACACTGGAATTCCTGCATGTTTCTGTTCCCCCCAAAAGGCCCACAAAGATCTGAAGATTCACATTTACACGTTTCAACAGAGGTAAAGCTGTGTGTAACTGAACAATTTTGGAAAGAATGTTTCATCATGGTAGTAAGCAAAAGCTCAGCACCTTGCAGATCAAAGAATTTATTTTGCTTAGCTGTTAAACATAGAAACAAAAGTCTAAAAAAAATATCAATCACTAAATATGTGAACAGAAGAAATACACAAAGAACATAGTGGGTATTGTACTCTAACATTTTACTTCAAGTACAGCAAATTTCATCCATCCTATGATTTATAAAGTATGTACATAAAGGAAGCCAAACCCCATCAAAATATGATCATATATGTGCACATGTACATAAAACATACACATTCAAAATGTGCAAATTTCTTTTACGGGAATTTAAACAAAGCCTATGCAGGATAGAGTTGTACAATACTGGAACACAGTATTCTAGGTATGTAATGATGTTTCATTACCTACAGCCAGTGCAAACTTAAAAGGCACAAACTCATTGCTGACACTAGTGTTTTAAGTTACATTCAAGCACATGTCAATCTGTAGTTCTGCAGAAAAAGATCTATGGCAGTGCTACTTCTGTACTAAAGTGCCAGCATTCTCTCAAAGTTTAAGCACTAAACTGATGTAACCTATATGCAGTAGTTATCGGTGGGGTTCTGAGTTAATCAACCACTGGAAAGTCAGTGATTAAAACACTGGTGATAACATCCTCACATGTGAAAGTATGCTATTTCCCAAAATACCTCCCATTCATTCTCTAAAGGCTACCTTGCCAGCCTTGACGTGCAGAATCTTACTAATGCTTTTTTTCCTTAACTTCATCTAAACTCTGAAAAAAGTAAATCCAGATTTAGAAGTAAGCTAGAAAAAACACTTTCTAAAATATGTGCATTTAACAAACTTTTGTTAAATTTCATAGTGCCAGCATGTATCAGCTAGTAAAGAGCTAAAAACAAAATCTTGCCATTTAACACAGCATATCAGAAAAAGCCAAATACCATTTCCATCAGTATTTAAACAAAGTACTGCCCAATGTAGTCTTATCCTGATTGTTTTTTCTTACTTAACAGCAAAGCCACACTTGCAGTATGCTTCACTGCAAGTTTTGTTGCATATTTCTAAATTAAATGAGAATAATTAATATGTATCAACCGATACTGAAAACACCTGACAAATACATTCTCTTCCATCCCTCAAAAGAGGTTTTTTTTGAGCCTACTTGGAGTTTAAAAGTCACTTTTACTCAGGTCTAATATTATACCAAAAATTGAACTAATCATTAAAATTTTTTCTAGTATTTAATAAGCATTACCATATCACTTTCCTGTCTCACCCTAAAATTGTATTTTCATATTATTTTTTCAGTACAAGACATTATTTAATAGACATCTGAGGAAAACTATACAATATACAATACAATACAACATACAATACAAAATACAATACAAAACAATACAAATACAAACAATACAATACAAAAAAAGAGTCCTTGCAAAGGTATCTTCTATTCCTTCTGCAAAGCAAGAAAGGTGTGATTTTACTGGTACTTAATTGAAGTGCCATCAATACACAAGAGTACTTAAAGCAAAAAAAAAACTAATGTTCCTCATGTATATTTGGTTTAGCCTTCCTGACCAACGTCTTCTGTAAACTTCTTTCAGTTCTCCAGGTCCTGTTCATTAACTGTTGGTTTTGTGCTAGCTAGTGATCTGAGCATATCAGCCTGTCAGGAAAAAAGAAAGGAAGTGTTTTCAACAACAAGTATAACAAACTTGTTCCCATGACAATCATGCATTAAAATTAATTAAAACATAGGAGCTCTTATTTACACAAAACTTTAAGGAAGCCTACAGAGTTCTGCACAGACGCAGCATTTATATCCTGTGGAGACAGTCGACTGTCAGTGAATTGTCTAATAATGAAACCCCAACCTTGAGTTTAGATTTAAGCCACTTACCCATTCACATTTTATTAATCTCTTTTTACTGATAGATCTGAATTTCCTTTTTCCATTTTCAACTCATCACAACAGCAGTTTAAAGTGGAAAGTAATCACATGTTCCCATCTACTCTTCATAGTCCAAAAATACAAAACAGTAGTTTGTGACTTATCTCTAGCAAAGTTTTACTGTTCATAACAAGTAATTAGTCTCTTTAATTCAGTCAATTTCTTAGGTAACTATTCAGATATTAGAAAATGGAGTTCAGAGAAATCACAGATCTATGAAGTTGAAAGCAACAGTTACAACACCCTATGAATAAGAAAATTTTCTTGACCAAGGAAACTAATCAAGTCCTAGCCAAAGACAATGGAAAAAGTAGATGCCTAACACCTCATCTTACTATGAATTTTTGGGCAGTACCAAAAGTTAATATGATTTTCTAGACTTGAGATTTTTGCTCAGACCACAGAATTAAAGCCTGCTTAGAATTAAAGCATGATTATATATAAGAAGAAGAATTGATTTTGGACACTGAAATAGCCACCTATGCAACTACAGACTGTCAGAGCCCAGGTACCATTACACAATAACACGTAAAGAATTGTTGTCTAAGTAATAGACTGATTTAAAGAAATCCTCTTAGACAATTCAGGTAGAAGTTTTATGGCAGGCATGCACCTATATCCATCATTTTGTGCTTCCTCAGTACACAAATATGTACAGAAAATTATTTTCTGAAATACAGTGACAGTTATATTACAAAGCAGTGTCTACTGTTTTAGAGATTTGTGATACCCATGAAATACGCTGATTTCTTTCATTCATTTACAGGACTGTTTGCACATGATAAATCTATGCTGATGTCATTTCTTAAGTCCTTCCCTCAAACACTGTACTTAAAATTCAGAGTCTTTTGTTACTCTTGGGGAAAAATACAGAACAAGTGTCTAAAAAAACCCCAAAAACATAAACCAAACACGCTTAAAGTAGTGAACTAAAATTTCAGTTTGTCTTAAAATTACATGTTTTATTCCCTAGACCAAAGCAGGTCTAACATTCATGATCTTTTTACATGTTATTGTTTATGCTTGTATTTGTTTCATGGGTTATATTTACTTACAGCACATCAGTTCCAAATTTATACTGAATATAATTTTCAATTTCCCAGTATCAGTGATACAGTGATGGGAGGAAAGCAGTATGGAAGGGATGCTGAAGGGATGTTGAAGGTTTTAAATGAGTAACAGACAAGTGAATGAACAGTGGAAGATGCTCTCTATGGATGAAAGGACAGCAGCTGCATGGCAGCAGACAAGAGCAATAAGAATACTTACCAGCTTTTTCAAAAACATGCCATACTGTAGTGCTGCACGTTGGGAATTCAAATGTTACCCATTTTGGTTTCAGAAATGCTGGCCATACAAGTCATCCAACTGCCCTGCATAACCATTTGAAAGAGAGTCTTTATCTAGAAGTTTTTTCAGAGCTCTGCAAAGCAAGAAATAAATGCTACTAAGAAACAAACAAAACCAAACATCAACAATAAACCACAACAAAATAAACAACACCTACCATGGAAACTTGAGGTTCCAGTAATTTATCACCTGAAACCTCCATCCATGTCATTTCTATGGCTTTAGGATCTCCTGGAGAGCAAGGGGTGAACAAATCTACCATGGTATTTGGCTTGGACACTGATGGTCCTTTTACCTTAAAGAAAAAAAAAAAGATAGAAAAAATACTCAGTTTATGTGAGTTATAATTTTAAAGACAAAAACCAGAAGTTGAACAGCATCTTTAGAGCAAAAAATTTCCTTGATTTTATGCAGATGTCCCACCTTTTTGTAAGATCTGCCCTGTTAAAGAAATTGTATAAATGTCGTGGCATCATTCAATTTGAAATTATGCACATGTTGCCAGATACATACATATCAGGTCAAATTCCAGTAGCTGCTTCCTCTAAAGGTTGGTGATTTTTTGTGGAAAACTAACATGCCAAGAAATCTAGTTGGAGAAGAACACACTTCCTAGTCCTTTGTCACTTTGGGAGTTCATTCATCACTGGTTAACAGCTTTCTAAAAAATTTATCAATTATTTTTGAGTGATCATGAAGTTAGGAAGCCAGAGATGTTTTTTCAATATTTGACGTACTGCACTACCAAGTTCTGAGCACCTTTTCTGATATCACTTCAGCAGCACTCGATTGAAAACAGGGCCATCTAGTGGGAGAACAGAAACCATCCTTTTTTTCCTTATGTGGGAAAAAAAAAGCCACACCATGTGTCTGTTCCCTTGCAGCAACACGTGCTTATCTAGGAACACAGTTTTATTTTCCTTTATCATTACGTGAAGCATCACACATACAAAAGGAACCCAAAACATATGCAAAAATGGAAAGACAACACACTAACTGGCTTTTTTTAACAGCAGAGAAGCAGATTTGCTATTCCAAACTGCATTTAAAGAACAACGTTGGAGCACAGATTGTAATATTCAAAATGCACTGACAAATCACACAAATCATAGAATCATTTACAGAGACTTAGTAATAACTGAGGAAAAACACTGATTAACTGGGGCAATTTGGCTATTATTATTAAAATAATTAATAAAGCTAAGATTTTGCTTATAGAAATAGGAAATTGCACCCAATTAAATATTAACAATGTAAGTGGAATCAACTTGACTCATGTCAGAGCCCTCAAAGTACTGCAGTTGTGGGTTTTCCCCCCACCTTCCTTTGAGGGCAACAGGAGCCAAGAGGTAAGAATTCCTTTTGGTTTGCTCTGCAAACTGTGGCAACTGAAGTTAATTCATTGTTCCATGGCTAAGACATGCCTCATATTCTTCCAAATTTGAATGAAAGGCTCTATGGTAACAGCCCTTTGGCCAGAAATGGCACTGTCACTAAAAAGTCAACAATGGATAAATGCTTCAGGCATTGCTGCTTCAAGAAGGGAAGCATCTAGAAAATCCCTGGTATTTTAAAACAGCTACTTATTTTAAAATAAATACAGTCTCAGTGTTATTGCTGAGTTGCCCCCAGAATAAACTTATTTGGTAAGTGTTTAAAAATATTAATTTTGTTTTTAAACTCAGAAAAGCTCCTCAGAAACCTTAAAAAAAAATTATTTTTTTTTTTTTAGGATCTAAAAATCTCCTACTTTACCCAACCCCACATTGGCTCTTAGAAGGAGTAACAAAGCTTCCATTTACAGCAGCAAAAACCTCTGTAGAATACCTTCACCCAAGATACATGCGTTTCTGTAAAATCAAAGTTTGCAGTACAAATGTAAACAAAACCCACTTTTAGCCAGGGTCTACTCTAAAAAAAATACTGCACAGAAAAAAAAAATATTTAACCAATACACTTGCTGTATGTATTTGAAACTCTGTTTATAACCATCAGTAACTTCTATTTTTTCACTGAAGACCTTAATAGTTTATAGAGAACAGTTAATTTGATTGAACTAGACCCATATGTGCAAACTCTCTGGGGAAAAACAAGCATTCCCAGATATAATGGATTTTGAATGGTGGTACAGAACTCTAGTTGGTTCTTTGTCAGATAAAGTTTCCAAGACTGAAATGTGAAGCACTGTTTCTTAAGCCAGTATGTAGTTTGTAGAGGTAACTTCAAGATAAACCAAACAATATAGCTTTGGTTTGGTTTATCTTTGGTCTCTCTAAAGTGCACTTAAGCAAGTGTAAGTTACTTTTCACCTTACAGCATAGGATGCTACATGTTGCCCAAGCAATAAAACAGATCTTGCTCAGTTGTCTAGTATCTTTACTACTGTCATAAGTAACATTGGTTCACTATTTTTACCAGAACTTTACAAGAACTTGAAGCTTTCAGTTTGAAAAAAAAAATTATGAGTAATCAGAATGTGCATAACCACCCATCTGTTCCCAGGTGGATGAGGGATATATTTATTTTAAATGCACATAAAATGTGAAGAACCATGTAACTTGATCCAGAAAACGAGCACCTCTGTGACATTCCCATTTAAGTCAAACTTCAAACTGAATGTTTTTAACACTACTTTGAGACAGAGTCAGAGCCTGGATTACACAGAAACCGGCATCATCAAACTTAGGCAGGAAGAGGATGAGAGAGGAGGAAAAAAATAAAAAGAGGATAAATACCCAAGTTCTCCACAGACAATAAAAAAAGATATTCATAATCATGCAGTATTACCCAAAACAAAATTCAGTTTACTTGCAAGGAATTTTCAAATCAAGATAGTTCTCAGAGATGAAATAACTGGAAAGGTTTTTGATTCCTACTTACTTTTTTAAAGTGAGTAGCTGATTGCATTTTTCTAACAGCCTGCATCAGTGCATCACGTACAATGATGCTTATATGTGCACCAGAATAGCCATCAGTTATCTTTCCAAGCTCTTGATAATCTGTTTTTGTTAGGAAATTTGGAATTGACCCAAGGTGAAGTTTGAACATTACAGCTCTGGCATGGTCTTCAGGTAAAGGAATATAAATACACTTCTCAAACCTGGTTTAAAAAAGAAAAAAAAAAAAGTTCCACAGATGCTAGTTCATGCAGTTACACAGTGAAAGTAGCTTATGGAAGTAAGTATAGAATGTTCCTAAATGTTAGAAAGAAGCAGTTTCATTATTATAAACCTTACAAAACCCCACCATAAATCTAAGGCAAGCATTCAGAAAGCTGTTCTCATAAATAATACTGTCTCTAGCATAAGCTAACATCCAGAATATAAGAACTATTTCCTTTTGAAGGCAAAGTTTTTCCAGATTCTCTCAAGCAGATTTTGTGTTTTAGAAGGAAAAAAAAATATTAAAAAAAAGTCTTCAAGTATTGAAGTATGTATGAACAGTTTTCACATTCAAAGAAAGAGCACACCTATAATAAACTGACACAACCACTTTCTATAGTCCCCAGTTAATGAAGACCTCATGGTTGGAAGCAAATTTGAAGTCATATTCTCTCTACAGTTGTCAGTAGAAAATGTTGGTAACTGCAGTTCTTCCTTTGAAACAACAACTGCTCTCATAGCAGGGATTACCTCCAACCAACAAAATAAGTGATTCTAAATCACAGAATGGTAGGGTTTGGAAAGGACCTCTGGAAATCATCTAGTCCAACCCCCCTGCTAAAACAGGGTCACCCAGAACAACTTGCCAGGATCATATTCAGGTGGGTTTTAAATCTCTCCAGAGGAGACTCCACAACCTCTCTGAGCAGCCTGTTCCAGGGCTCTGTCACCCTCACAGTGAAGAAATTTTTCCTTATATTCAGATGGCATTTCCTCTGTTCCAGTGTGTGTCCAGTGTCCTTTGTCCTGTAACTAGACACCACTGAAAAGAGTCTGGCTCTATCCTCTTGACAACCACTCTTTAGATATTTACAAGCATTGCTAAAATCACCTCTGTCTTCTTCAGGCTAAACAGCCCCAGGTCTCTCAGCATTTCCTTGTAAGGGAGATGCTCCAGTCCTCTATCATCTTTGTAACCCTTCATAGATCTGAAATTCTGTAGAACACAATGACCTTGATATACATGACAATGTGGGCCAAATTAATGAAAAATGTATATCATCACTGCAATTGTTGAACAAGCTAAAGGCCTTTAAATCTTTTGGGCAAGAATTAAGAGATCTTTCACACTGCAGGGAATAGTCTTCCACTAGATCAGGTTGATCAAAGCTCCACCCAACCTGTCCTCCAATGATGGGACATCTGCAACTTCTCTGGGTAACTTATTATGATGTCTCACCACCCTTATAGTAAAGAATTTTTTCCATATGTCCAATCTAAACTTAACTTCATTCAGTTTAAAACCATTGCCCCTTGTCCTGTCACTGCAGGCCTTAGTGAAAAGAAAAAAACAAAACAAAACAAAACAAAGAAGCCAAAACAAAATGCCAAACATTTCTGTCTTTCTTTATATATGTCCCCTTCATTTATTTCTGAAAGGCTGCAATAAGCTGTCTCCTGAGCCTTCTCTTCTCCAATCTGAAGAACCCAAACTCTCTCAGCCTTTTATCACAGAAGAGGTGTTCCAGCCCTCTGATCATTTTCTAGGCCCCCTTCGGGACTAATTCCATGAGGCCCATGTCTGTCTTTTATTGCGGGCCCCAGAATTGGAATTTCAAGGCTTAAAATTTTAAGCAACAGATTCACCTCTAAAGCTGTCTCATACAAAACAGTCATACAGGTTGGAAGTAACCTCTGGAAGTCATCTGGTGCAACCCCACTCAATGTATAGCAGGTTTGAAAGAAATATATAAATAAAAGTAAGTGATCATCACAAAAAGAGTAGTGTTTCTTTAGTCAACAAGAAAGACCATTACCCGAGCTGTGTCCTCATCACAACATAATCATATTTGTCACATAGTTGTATTTGTCCTTTGCTGCTCAAAAAAATATCCAGGCAATCAGGCTCAGGAATGGAAGCCCTTTATTTACAAAACAGCAGTTAAAACACACACTGAAAAAAACCACAAATTATGCCTGACCAGTAGAACAACATATTTCTGCATAACATAACACTACACTTCCATGAAATAACTCAAGCTACTTAGTTTGTTAACAACTGAAATGGAAACTCTACCCTCTCTTGCCCTTCTGAGGTGCATATTTTGTCACTTGTCTTGCTTATTTTGTAACTTGTCCCCCAAGCCCACCAGAAAACCAACTAACAAGGAAACAGAATAGTTTTCCGCTTGCTCATGCACAATTATATAACCAGGACTATAGGGACAATACACAAGCAAAGTTTTTCACTAAGCTTAAAAAAAGGAAACTGTATCAGTTATCTTAAGGATTACACTAGTGAAAACACATATAGTATGAAAACACATACAGTCACCTCCTTTAGAGAAAGCCAAAAAACCTAAGTACTAACATAAAGCTACTCAAAGATACAACATTCTTCCAAGCTCTAAGATCCAGCATTACACTGAATGAGACAGCACAGCATAAAGGGAGGTGAAACATTTTAGGGTATTCCAGGCATGTTTTTACATTTCTACAAGACAGCCTGGACTGCACAAAGCCACCACTTTAGAGAGATTCAAAAGAACAGGACTTTCTCTTGTTTAATATTTGTAATCTAATCAGATTAGCTCTAGAGACTCTAAGAAACAACATGTACATTTACTTTATACAACTTTAATAAATATTTTATATGACAAGAAAAGTTGGCTTTCAAAAAAACAAAACAACAAAACAAACAACGAAACCAAACCAAACCAAAACACAAAAAAAAACAAACTCCAAAACCTGGCCATAACTTAACACATTTTACTAAGTTAAAAATGAAAAGAAATAGGAACGTGCTGAGAAACTCTTCACATTACCAGCTCTAAATCTCAGGTAATAGTCTCAAGCAAAGTCAAACAGAAAAAGTGCCAAGTTGTACTACAGTTCTTTTTCTATTCTTTTTGCAATAGAAGAAAAGCAGTTTTAGTGGGAAAAAAAAAAAACAACAAAACAAACCAAAAAACAATCAACCAAACAAAACCTCCAACAAAACAGCTTTATCAAGTGGCTTTTCTCAGCCTATCAACTTCAAACAGTATTTCTCGGTTGTTCCATACTTAAAACTATTAAAGCATTGTTTTCAAAAAGTCCTTTCCAGAGCTTTTTCTTAATACAGGAAATCTTCATTGGAAGCCTAGACACACAAACTCCTACACTTCCAGACTGCAGGCAGACTGTCACGTCAGGCTTCCTGGTTTTCACATAGTGCATAGTAACAAACGAAGAGACAGGGTGGGGAACCATGAAATTTTATCAACATGTTTCTTAAAGTCTCTTACATATTTCAGATGTTGTTTGAAATTGGGATAGAGAAAAAGCACCTTCATATTGACAAAGAAATGTCATACATTAACAGCATATCTGCTGAGACAGATAAGTGGGGAGATGCCAAGAAGCAGAGTACACCAACATTTTAGACTGATGTAGCATGCAATCACAACTGAGTTCAGAAGGGGCATGAACTCCATGATGCTTCCAAAACCTTTCTGATCTAGCTTTAAAAACTCTTGAGCACTGAAAAGAGGTCCAGAGGTAGCAGCACAAGACACAGCACAGTATACCTTTATATGGCACTGCAGCATGAAGCATAGAAACACCTGAAGTTTGTTTTTAAAAAGACATGACACTTCCCTCAAATTCAATTTCTTTATGGCAACTTAAATAACTCTATATAAATACAAAGTCTTTCTTGACAATGTGTTCCTGGACCTTTGGAGACTCAACTTACTTTTCACTTTCACCTAACCACTTTGAGACAAGGTCAGAGGAAGATACTGAGAAGAAGGTAAAGTTGTTTGCTTCTGTTGGTCTCCACAGCTTTTGCTAAATAAGACTTTCCTGTTCCTGGTGGTCCAAACAGCAAAATCCCTCTCCACGGTGTTCTTTTTCCTGCACAAGAGAAACCAGCAGACTTCAAAGCACTGGAGAAAGACTGAACCTGTCTTTCTGATGTAGCCACTCTTATTTATTCAGAGGTTTTCCACATCTACCCATAAAACTTTTGTCAGATGGATCACACTGTTAAGAGCTCAGCTTGAGTCTGATACATTGGTGTAACACTATTCTCCAATCCCAGTGCTGGGTCTCAACTGACCAATAGCAAAACAATGTTGTCATTCTAACCTGTAAACAGGTGTGGAAATTTAATGGGCAAGATCATTGCTTCTTTAAGTGTTTCTTTGGCACCTTCAAGGCCAGCAGCATCACTCCACTTTACATTTGGTCACTCTATAACAATTGCTCCTCTAAGAAAATAATGTATAAATTAGTGATGCACGTATCTTATCATAACTTGAACGAATTCCATTTTGGAAAAAAAAAAAAAATCTATGCCCATTTCCATACTGCATAAACCCAAGGCATTTCTAAGGAGAGATAAACACTGAATACTATTAGTCAAATAAATGTTAGTCCTACAGAAATCTGTCATGTTGTTTTACCACAATAAACCATGGATAACCAGCATACTCGTCCTGCAACGGTCAAAGCTAGTCTAACTGACCAGCAAATGTGCGATTAGCAGTCACACTGGAATACCTTCTCTAAGGGGCACCCAAGCACCATCTCCTCACTAAACCACCACTGTACTTCCCACCAAAAATAAAAATTTAATTTTAAACATGGGAAGCAATGCAACTGCACCAGCCCAGGATTTAAAAGATTTCTCAGCAGATGAAGTAACTTGCTGGGTATCTCCAGCTGTGCAGCAAACGATCAGATCATCTAATGGTAAAGAGCTTTGAGGGCTAGGCCTGAAAGCATCAGAAAGTTTATATGGAGCCTGCTTAGCTGCAGAAGTATTTTAGTCTAGCCACATTCTCTCAACGTTTATCACCAAGCGTCATCTTAATCAAAAAGTTCAGCTTGATTTTAGCCAATCGAACTGTAATTTAGCCTCCTCTTCAGGCTTCAGATTGGTTAGTCTGACCTGCTAAAAACAATTTTGTCATGACTGCTTCGATGCAACAACCTGGATCTAAGCTAGTAATTTAGTATTAGATCTTGTAATCCTAGCCAAGAAAAATCCAAAAATGTAAGAGAAATTTTCTTAGACAAAGAAATGTCAACCAACCCAATGCTTACGTAAGTACTCACATACACTGAAAGTTTCAGTCGTCCTATGTCTTTACAAGGAGCTTTCTATAATTTCGTAAATGAGTTTCACCAGCTATTTTCTTGACATTCTCACTTTCTGCCTTCAGAGCTCTGTGAAGCTTTTTTTTTTCTTCAGGATTAAAAATTTACCACTAATCACTGACTAATGCATGAAGCAAATAACACGTGCATACTTTATAGAGTATCCCCTTTGATATTTCTTCTTTTGCTGCATTTCTTTTCTACCAGATAGAAATGAACAATTCCTGTTAACAATTGCATTTGCTAACAATTTGAAATTTCAAGTCCAAAAACAACATAATACTGTTAAAGATGTTAAAAATATCAGAGAAAGCCAATTGAAAATTTTCTTAGCTTGCCATCTATATATGGGAAAGATTTCAGTCACCTACTTTCAACGCTGTAATTTTTTTTCTAAGTTGATTAAATCTCATTTTTTCTTAAAGTAAATAGAACTACAGGCTCCATCACTAAAATAAGTAGCAGAACAGGTAACAGTTAAGATAGGAATGGGAAATTATTTCAAAATTGAAATATCAGAGTTATCTGCACCAGACACACCACCACTGTGTCTTGTTTTTGGAAACATAACACATAAACCTGATGTTAAATTTTGCCTGAATCAAGAGATTACCTGTACCAAGAAAAAAATGGAATTGCAAACTTCCTAATTTTATAGGTGTAAAATAATAGCTAAAAGATTAAACAATAGAGTGCAAAAGGCCTTTAAAAATCTAAATGAGTACATAACAAGTGACCCACAACTACTATCCAGTCTGAATGTTACTGGTCATTTCTCCCACAATAAGCCAAGTTGCTATTATAATTAAATCTTGTTAAATACCAACAGATTTGGGAAAGTTCCCTAAGGCAAAGTCATCTAGGAGTAACAAGACAGCAAAATTAAATACATGAAATTTCGGTGGCTATTCTGGGAAGCAAAATCTAAATTAGTAATCTGAAGACTGCCCAGAACTTGTGTTATTGAAGTAACAGATTCCTGTGTTAAGTTTAAAAGTACCAAGGATCTCACATCTCAGACTTCCAAGCAGTGAAAGCATACAAGCAAGAACACTGCCATTTGATAGAAAGTATCATAGAAGTGGTGAGTGCAAGAAATTATTTCTTGCAGTAAGAACTGTATGTCAGATTCATGTGGGAAAAACAAAAGTCTTTATAGTGAGGCAGCATAAGAGACCAATGCTCATAATTTTTCTGTCATTTTAAAATACTGGAAACTCCCATATAACCGCATAGGATTAAATAAATGTGCAGAGAAATAGAAAAATCATGGCACAGTTTCCAAACAGAAAACAATAGCTTCTGAAATTACACAGAGAGGTCTGGTAACTGTGTTTCATCTTTGTTACACTAAAGAATATGAAAAAAAAAAAACTATGAAGTTTCTTCAGGTCCATAAGCATCTTCTAGCAAGGAAGCTCTGAACACTTCTTCACCATTAAAGAGTAATAAACTCTCTTTTGTACTGTGTACGAAACCACTGGTAGCTGCTATACATTGCATCACTGGCTGTTCAAAAACCCAAACTGTTACGTTACTCAGTTGGGAGAGCATCATCACTGCACATGGGAAAATGCTGTCCATTACTATAAACAGGCAAGAATCCATCTTCTCAACTAAACTAGAGCACAAGGTTTTTTGTTAAAATGGTCCTGCTTACCCTAAGTGTTTTTGTGATGTCTGTTACCTTAACCTGTAGGCAATACTGTTATGCACCTAAGAGCAAAAAATACTAATTCAGATTAACCAATAGCTATCCTGGATCTTGCAATTTCTCCCTTTATTAAATGTTATCCTGATAAACGATATTAACATAAAGCACAGGGTACATGAGATACATTTCAACATGGTCACACAAATCTATACTTCCATAAAGTCTATGCTTTTGTATGTGAAGAGTACATACTAGTTAAACTATGTACAGACAGTAAATTAACCCACAATATTTAGGTAGCAAAAGTATAGGAATTCGCTTGACTGAAGTCACCTTTATTTGAAGAAAAGAATGTTTCAAAATTACCTTGAAGTTGATTCTGTAACTTCTTTTTTTCAGGGTCCTCTAACTCCCCTTCCCCATCAGTGTCATTCCTGATTTAGAAGCAAGAAAAATAATGTTTAAATATAATAAAAGAGATTGCTCTCTTAGGCTAAAAATCAGAATGCAAAAAGCAGAAAAATCACCATTTTTAAAAATGAAAGAAACCTTGAGATGCTTTCAGATATCTACAAGTTTACATTACTGTACCTCTTGCTTTTCTACACTACATTCTTCCTGATTCACCCTCCTCACCATTTCAGCTTCCTCTTATGGGTCTGAGCATTCTTAACACACTTCTACATGCTTTGAGACAGCTTTTAGGAAACAAAAGCCCTTGTATCTAGCAAACTGGAAGTGCTAATATGATTTATTTGTAGACACTGGCACTTGACCCCTATCTCAAATTGCAATGAGACTTGATCAATTCCATGTAGTACTATAAAATCCTACACCCTCATCTCGTCAGAGCAAAGGAAACTGGAGGTTAGAGAAAGAGAGAGACTAAACAGTGAACCATTAGAATGAGGGTTATGAAAATACATGTAACCTCTGTGATATTACTAATTCCTTCTATTATAAACAAGCAGAACACAGAACACCTCAAAAATAAAAACTCATGAGACAAGTAGACAGTGGAAGACTGAAAATCAGATAATATTTCAAGAGAGAGCTGAGCAACTAGCTCTGTTCAGGGCTGCTAAAAAGGGGAAGCCCTCTGTCATTCTGAACCTTTCCTCTCTATGCCCACACAGGCAGTAGCAAATGCAAAAGAGACTGCTTTCTCAGATGGCTTAGCTTGTTCAGAGTCTGGTATGCAAAAGGAAAACAAATCGAATAAAAGAAAAGCAGCAGAGAGACTAGGCAGCTGCAAGGCACTAGGGTGACTCAATCCATATTACAGAACTTCACCATACACAGAGCTTTTTACCTCTTATCAAGTGTGAGATAGATCAAACTCAGGCCCCAGTAAACATCAGCCTGAATTTATTTTATAGTTAGCGAGCGTTTAAATGTAGAAAACAAATGTAAGGGTCATTGCCATTTAATTTGATATCACATGCTAGTCTGAAACAGCTTTCATTCTTTAGTGAGTTTCCTAGGAAAGTGTTTGCACATTTTAGTAAAGAAGCACAGAAATACCTGTCATTCTAATTCATGTTATTTTTCTGTATTTCAGCACTAGCAGTCATCTGAAGCATGTAAAAAACACTTGTTAAAGAGCTGAATTTTAGAATAAGCTGATTTAAGAAGTATTTTGCTTTACCTTCTCCAAAAACATACACTTTTCCTTCAGTAGGACCAGACTCTTTAACTGGTTTAGTGCAGTTTTTCCCCTCTTTTCTAAATATTCTTTCAGCTTTTCTGCTCTGTCCATGTATTGTGTACATTTCATTCTAATGCTCTGTTTTGCTTTATTGCCCTGCGCTTCATCTAAGAGTTTGAAGAGAAACAATGCTTTGTTAACAGCAAAACACATGTGCATCAATGAGAAAACAAGACTTTATATCTTATCAGTGTAGCTCTCCCAGGGCTCATCACATAGCCAAAAATCCCAACTTCTTATTTTTCCACTGTTTCACAGAAAGAAGTGACATCACCTACCAGAAATCAAATATACATCTGAACATTGCTTTGACTTAAAATTTGACTGTAAAGGATTAAGGACAACAGAACTGCAAGCTTTTATGTCAGCTTTTCAAGCTTATGTCTTAACTCCTTTTCTGAAATAGCTTCTAAAGAAGCTGCTTGTGCTAAGCAACTTTTATTTAGAAGCACACATTTTTTCCATAGTCTGCTAATTTTATAAAACGTTTACATCACAAAAAAAAATACATGAAACATCTGAAAGAGTTATTGGTGGTTCAATAGCCACACTGTTCTCTTAGTCACTATTATAGTATTTCAAATCATCAATCAAAATTTAACATCAGGTTTATGTGTTATGTTTCCAAAAAGTACGTAAGCATTGTTAAAAGCATAGAAAGTGATATTCTGATAAAGTCATCAGATACAAATGAAGTAATAAACACAAATTCTCCTATGTAACTACAAAGAAAATAGTGCTTTTTGTGTTTGTTTTGTTTGTTTGTTTGTTTGGTTTGTTGTTTTGGTTTTTTTTAAATCATGGAGAGCTGTAAGCAGTTACATCAGGCAAGCAACCCTAAGAAGCTAACCATAACTCTATCCCACACAGATTAGGGCTGTACCTACCCAAGAAATGCCCTTCCTTGCATAGAAACACTGGACATGGACACAAAAGGTACACAGAAGTGGGAAAAGGCATAAAATGCAAATATGTAAACTGAAGAAAAAATACAACATACAAATCCATCTCACACATTTTGTTGGCCAAGATAAACAGCAGGACTGTCAGGGAATGGCTGCACGAACACATCAGCATGGGGTGAACAAGCCAGACCGAAGACCTGTGTTCGGGCCCTATGTATGTGTGCACGAGAGGCCTGAGCCTGGGCCCCCGAGTAAGTGTGTGAGGGCACGAGCAGGCATCCTTAGCTGTCCTTGAAGGCAGAACGAAGAGGATCCTGGCGGCTTGCCCAACTTCAAAGGCAGAAGATAAGATGCTAAATACAGGACACTGTGAGTGTGGGAAAAGCCTTAAGGATGAGCCTGCCGCGTGCCCACCAGTTAGGATGCTGTTAGGTGCATGGACAGTGGGACTAACCAATTGCTTTTAGGCAAAGCATATATAAGCATGGCTAGAGAAACAATAAAGTTGAGCATTGATGCTAACTCACACTGAGTCATTTCTTTGCTTCGCAAGCCCGCGCCTCCGCACAGGACTACGCATTACGGAGCAAAATATGCCATCAGAGAGATTGTATAAAGGCAAGTGGCATGAGTTAAGGAACCTGTAGATACATGCTTTGTAGATATAGCAAAGATGTATTATGTAACAACATGGTATTATGTAACAGCATGTATTATGTAACAGCCATGGTTTTCAGCACAACAGAACTACAGGCATCCCTGTACTTATTGTTACATTTCCTCATGCAACAGCCAGCCTAAAACATCGTTACAGAATTTCAGAGAAGAGACAGAAAACCCATGCCTTCCTGTCTTAAAAAACCCTCGTAACAAAACCCAAGTAAAAAAGAATTTCTTATGAAAATGGAGTAAACACACAAAATAGAAAAGGCAAAAGCTGCAAAATATATGACCTCAAACTACAATTAGCAAGCATCAGTTGATGATGGAAGTTAAAATTTAAACACTGCTGTTAACATAGATTATTACTCTGTGCAATTTGCCTACTAAACATTACATTACACTTGTATTTAACAAAATGGAGAAAATACTACACCGTGTGCTGGTACAAGTGGAAGGCATCCTCCTGCTTTATCTTCTTGTGCTGTCTTACTAGCAAGCTCTATTACTTTCTGGAACACAAGCAAATAATTAAGTGCTTCATGAGAGCATTTTGCAAAATCAGAGACATGCTAAGTTGTTGCTCTGACTGTTTTCTGATGTCCAGTTTTTCTGCTCTTCAACATTTACCCAAAAATTTGAAAGCAACTGATTGCAAATCTTAGGCGTCATTTTGTACATGACACAATATTTCTATCCTTTTATGAACAGTGGTTGTCAAACTGATTACATTTACTAGCACACAAAAAAGTGTGTTTCTGTATAC
This sequence comes from Chloroceryle amazona, assembly GCA_027560015.1. Lineage (NCBI taxonomy): Eukaryota > Metazoa > Chordata > Aves > Coraciiformes > Cerylidae > Chloroceryle > Chloroceryle amazona. The sequence goes on along the minus strand of JANHFX010017760.1, from coordinate 45,984 downwards.
AAAGTTGGAACTACATCTGGTTTGTCGATCCAGTTTTCCTTACCAATCTCTTATACTTATTATGGAAAGATTTGGAAAGACATTCTAAGCTGGTTTGTTGTTGTTTTCTTTAATCATAGACAAAGACCCTTTGAACTATCTCCCCTAGCTTTGCCAGTACAATCATTACATGGCCATAATAAACCAGAAATTATAACAATTCAAAATATCTGAAAATAAAGTGATTGGTCTTAATACAGGTTATTTCTGGATCTGTTTTACCAACCTGCTAAAGAATCAATAATACATCTCCAAGGGAGTGTTAACACAAATGGAAAACCAGAACAGTCAAAGACTTCCTTTTATTAGTAATCTTAGATGAGACCTAAGCCCAACAACGCGTCTAGACCACAATATGCAACAGTGCTTCCTATCTGGACATCAGGTTCTGCTGCTCCAGCATCCCACAGGGCTGATGCGACCGCGTGCCCGGCAGGTCTCCATCCCCTCCCCAGAGACTCGAAGCCCACACCAGCAGAGGCCAGCACCCATGAGGGGATTAACCCATAGCCTCTGTTACTTCCAAGCCCCAAGATGTGTCCCCTCAATATCCACTTCCAGCTGCGCCTGCCGACAGAGGCATCCCATGGTCCTCCTGCCAGTGTCCCTGGCCCCTCAGGCATGAGGTGTTCGACCTCCCTGTCCCCTCACCCTGTCAACAGGCCTGGTCCCTGCAGACAGGCAGGTGGCGGGGGCATCCCTAACCTCATTGTCTCCTGCCCGCGTCCCCACAGCCATCCGATGGGTACACCCTGGACAGAGCCAGCGTCGCTCTACCTGCAGGCTGCTGGCATTACCCATCATAGCGGAACGTTGGAGGGGAGAGAGAAGATTGGAGAAGAAAGCGCAGGATGCTGCCACCAGTGGTGGCAAAGCTCCACTCAACACCACCGCCGCCCACAGAAGAAAACAAGGCCCTAGCACCCCATTCTTCCACACCCCTAACACTGACAGGCCCGCTTCTGGACACTGCACCATGCGCCTCGCTGGAGGTGAGTAGCCATGCGCCTGGCCCTGTCCCGCCCCACTGCGGATGGAGCTCTGCGCATGCATGTCTTCCCAACTGCCACGGGGTGCTGTGGGACTGTGGGCTAGAGCTTGTGATGTTTATTGCATTGCTTTTTGGAAAGTGTTAACAGATCCTTGCTAGATTTTGGGGTAGAAGTATTTTTTTCCTCCTCTCACGCTAAGCTTAAGAAGTTTTCTTACACCTCTGCCGTGCCTTGTCCCAAGGTTTGGTTGCCCTCAGTGGTGCTCTTTTGCATATTCTGAAAAAGTGCTGAATGTTTTTATTCACAGAACCAGCTCTTTAATCAATTCAGACACAGCCATGAGCAGTCAAGTGCTACTCACCTGTGGGTTAGTAATAAAATTCAAGGAATGTGCGATGCCCACAGAGTGATGGAGGAAGTGACTTATAACATTGCAAATTACAAACCAGTTTTGTAAAGGTAACTTGCTGTACGGATTTATGTGCCATATCCTTCCCTGTGCTGCTGTAATTCTTTTAGGAAAAAAAAAAAAAAAAGGACTATCTGGGATACTTCACTAGGTAAATAAATCCTATTCTTCAAACTACCTCCAATTAACCACAATATAAGTTTGACTTAATAATTATTTCAGTGACATTTCTTGATTTTGTTTAGAAATAAAATAGTTCACTGAACCTTTTTAATACTGTCAGTAGGCTGCCTGTTCTGGGTAAGGGGTATAAAGCACACCCGCAGTTGGTGTGCAGAAAACAGACTCCACAACTGGGAAGGTTGTGAAGTTGGTATGTTTATTCAGCGCTGGGCATCACAGGGTGGGGGTCACCCCACCACAATCGTGAATGCCCATCACGGCAGTTCTTCCTGAATTTATAAAACATCGTAATTACATATTCATGAGATTTCCCAATACATATGCACTACCTGTCCTGCTTCGTATTAAAATTGGCTATTTACATAATCTCCCCCTTCTTGAGTCTGTTCGATACCTCCTGGTGGTGGTTGTTGGGGGTTGAGAGGATGAAGGTCACCTGATCCTCTTCATCACTGCTAGTAACCTTTTGTTTTTGCACATCCTCAATAGTTTGTTGGCCTTTATTCAGACAGCAGGGCTGGTTTGGGCCAGTCCTTTGTAGCTAATTCCTGATCTTCAAGGAAACTGAGGAGGTTCTTATCTCACCTGATTGTATTTGCAAGGTTATTTCACAAATACAATGTTGATTCCAGTTACTGGCATAAGCCCTCTATGTCTTAGTTATCAGCATAACCCACCCCCCATATCACAGTCACCTCTATATCTGAGAAGGTTGTGGTAATCTCTTCCTCAAGTCATCTGGTTATCAGTTTATTTTGGTGTGTCCTCATATATCCACATGCTGGAGGATGTTTTGGTTGATTTTTAGGAATAGTCAGTAACAGCTGTTCTCCTTGGCTCAATTGCAAATGTGAAAAGACCTGATGTATCAAAGATTAAGTCATGTAATCAGGTTTTGAGAAATGAGATGGTGGAGAAAGTGTGGTTTATGGAGTTTGTCCCTAAAGACAACTAAAATTGGACAAATGACAGGAGAGGTGATGATTTCTAAAGGAACCTTATATCTGTGTTGTGATCAGGATTCAAGCATAGCATTGATGCTGTGAAGAGCTCAGGAAAACTCTGGGGGTTAAATTGCATATATCCATTTATTTCTTACTCCATCTTCAATATATGAGGCATACCCATAATTTTTACCTTTTCATTGTTGGTTATGTTATTATGGAGCCTTTGGTCTGCTCTTAACCTCCTTTTTATTTAAAACACAATACTTCCTTGGGGATATATTTTCCATCTATCTTTACCTGCTCATTCCAAGTAGTGTAACAGAGTATTCTTAGATATATTCTTGTTACTAATATTTCTGGTTGTCATCTGTACCCATGATTTTCAAATCTGTATTGTTATATTTAACTTTTAGACCTAGATCTAAAACAAGAACATCACAGGTGTATAAGTAGTAAATGCCTCTTTGGTTGGGCTGAACTGGCTTCTGAAACTCTAGAAGAAGCAACTGGTTTCTGCAAATGTAAGAATTTAAAAAAATCAGAAAAGTCAAGTGTGTCTTTACAGATAACAGGCTAATTCTTGAACTCCTTACTTAAGCCTTACTCATACAGTATTCCTATTATACTTTGAATTTGCAGCTAATTTTGCCTGCAGAAAGACTGGCTGAATGCTGAGTAATGACATCAAGATTAATTCCTGAGAAGCTAATGACTTGTCACATCAAGGGTATTATTTCGATTTGAGGGACAAGTATGGTCATATTATAGAATACTTCCCAGTGCTGAAATTCCTGTATTACCATATTCTAAGAATCCATATATCATATCATATCCCTTGAGAGTGACCTTGACAAGCTTGAGAAATGGGCTAGTGCAAACTGCATGAGGTTCAACAAGTCAAAGTGCAAAGTCCTGCATCTGGATTGGGCCAATGCCAGGCACAATTACAAACTCAGTGCAGAGTGGGTTGAGAGTAACCCTGAAGAGAAAGACTTGGGGATGTTGATTGGTGAGAAGCTCAACATGAGCCAGCAGTGCAATCATGCAGCCCAGAAGGCCAACTGTATCCTAGGATGCATCCAAAGGAGTGTGGCCAGCAGATCAAGAGAGGGAATTCACCTTTACTCTCCTCTAGTGAGACCCCACTTCGAATAATGTGTCCAGATCTGCTGTCCCCACTGTAAAAGGGACATAGATCTGTTGGAATGAATCCAGAGGAGGGCCACAAGGATGATCCAGGGGCTGGTGCACCTCTGCTACAAGGACAGGCTGAGGGAGCTGAGATTGTTCAGCCTGGAGAGGAGGAGACTCCAGGGGGACCTCATAACTGCCTTCCAATACCTGAAGGGAACCTACAGGAAGGCTGGAGAGGGACTTTTCACAGCAGTGTCTAGCGACAGCACAAGGGGAAATGGTTTTAAACTGAAACACTGCTGAAAGATGCAGAAGACCTTGTTACAGAGGATGCAGAGAAGGCGGAGTTACTGAATGCCTTCTTTGCTTCAGTCTTCACTGCTAAGACCAGCCCTCAGGAATCCCTAATCCTGGAAGTAAGAGTGAAAGCCTGGAAGGAAGAAATCTCTCCACTGGTCGATGAGGATTGAGTTAGAAATCACCTGCATAAACTGAACACACACAAATCCATGGGTCTTGATGGGATGTACCCACAAGTGCTGAGGGAGCTGGCTGATGTTGGTCTACCACTCTCACAATGAGAAATCAAGTTTGAAAGATCACGGAGAACAGGTGAGGTGCCTGAGGACTGGGGGAAAGCCAATGTCACTCCAGTCTTCAAAAAGGGCAAGAAGGAAGACCCTGAAGAATTACAGACCAGTCAGCCTCACCTCCATCTCTGGAAAGGTAATGGAGCATCTCATTCTGGAGAGCATATCTCAGCACATGGAAGAAAAGAAGGATAACAACAGTAGCCAACATGGATTCACTAAGGGGAAGTCCTGTCTGAGTAATGTGATAGCCTTCTATGATGGTGTGATGGAATGGGTGGATGCAGGGAGAGTGGTGGGTGTTTACCTTGACTTCAGCAAGGCTTTTGATACTGTCTTCCATAACATCCTCATGGGAAAGCTCAGGTGTGGGTTAGAAGAGTGGACAGTGAGATGGGTTGAGAACTGGCTGAACAGCAGAGCTCAGAGGGTTGTGATCAGTGTGATACAGGCCAAGGACAAATACCTCCTGTAGGTCTTCTCTGCATAGCATTTCCTATGTTAGGTCTTGCTAACTCATTGAGATTGAATGGAAAAAAATATCTTTGATGATGACTTCATGCATGATTGAGCAGATGTGGCTTCAGGGCCATATTGATTAACTCATGTTCATTTAAGATGCCCAATCTTGCCAGCTTGGAACAGTCAACTCTTCTACTCATATGAGTTCAGGGCGGGGTTTTGTGCTATGCATTTTTGAGGCACAGCATTTAACAGGCTTACAGCTCTTCTCACTTCAGAGATTTTCTTGTTAAAAAAAAATAAAAAATGTTCCCAGACAATGTTTCTTTGAGTTTAGAAAGCTTCAAGTTTGGACTTGTGCAGTTCGGATTACTTCATGTTATCTTCATATACGATTTTGATGACCTGTAGAATCTTTGGAACAACTTCTAAGGATATTGTAGACACTGTCATCACCCGGGGGTCTTTTTTAATCACTGCCATATTTTTCAAAAATATATGTATAATCCAAATAGAAAATAGAAATCATGGGGCTCATAAAATTGGTAGATCAGGTTCTACAGCCTGTGTTATACAAGGCTGCAAGCCAGCTGATTATCACAGCTTGTGTGTCTCACTGTCTTAAAAAAACCCCAAAATCTATGAGTTGACGCAGGAATTCTTTCCGTGAATCAGCTCTCCTGGGCAATAGAAAGCTTGTAGTGTTTACTGTTGCCAGAGTACTAGAAATCTAATTTCTGTTAGGCAATGAGAAGAAGAAAATCAATTCTGCTTTTTTTTATGTACTTTTAGAGTATTACCAATCTCCTCTACACACATGACAGAGCAATAACTTCTGCCATTCCAATATACAACAGAATAACTGATTTTAGCTGTTGCAAAACAGAGAGTCATGCTGCCTATGTTGCAAAACTGACATGCTACCTCTGATTCTTCGAGAAGACTTTATTCTCATGCTAAATTCAAACTTTTTTCTTGTGTGACTGTAGAGAGCAGTGTTTACAACATTACTGAATGGTTTGCAGTCTGATTGAATAAGGAGAAAAAGGGGAAGAGAACTGGTCTGAGACTAGACCATACAGCAGCTTCTTAAAATATTTTTTCTTCTGAATGGTGGTATTTCTTGTAACTTCCTTCAAAATAGTATCTTAAGAAGTAAGGGTCTAACTATGCACTCTGCTTCAGAACTGCAGAAGACCTTACATACAGAAGAACTCTCAGTTCTTTAGTTCATGAGAGGATAGTAAGAAATAGGTCCATCCAAGGTGTCTTCCAACCAATGTGTTCTTTCTTTCCATAGTACAGAATATGCAATGGTGGTGTACTAGAAGATGAGCAATGCAGTGACAAAACACAGACTCAAAGGAATACAAGGAAGTCCCACAACAACCAAAGGCCAGCAGCTGTACTATGTGTAGCAGGCTGGGTAGCTAACTGCCATCTAGTCTGCACTAGATTTCTGTGCTAGCATTTCCATCTTATATTCCTTCTTATTAAGCCCTAAGCCTTTTATGGTCTTGTACTATAAGGAGCAGAAACTGTATAAAGAAGTCATTTAACTTTCTTTTCATTTGTAGCAGAATAATTTTCATCTTAAGCAGGAAGCTCTTTGAACCAGGCTATTATTCTACCATAAACTGGCTATGATCCTTCCACATGTGCAACACTTTCTCCAGACTTTTCAATATAATTCTCACTAAAAAATCTCTTACCCTATTTTACCCCAAACCCACTGAAGTCAGTAGCCATCAGTAGCAGTGGGTTTTGAATCTTGTCCTTAGATAGACAGAAAGGTATTTCACAGAATCACAGAATCATTAAAATTGGAAAAGACCTCCAAGATCATAAAATTCAACCATCCACCTGACATTATCATGACCACTAAACCATGTCCCGAAGTGCCATGTCTACCCAGTTTTTGAACACCTCCAGGCATAGTGACTCCATCAGCTCACTGGGCAGTCTGTTCCAATGCCTCACCACTCTTTCAGTATAGACATTTTTCCTAATGTCCAATCTAAACTTCCCCTAGTGCAACTCAAGCCTACTACCTCTTGTCCTATCGCTATTTGCTTGGGAGAAGAGGCCAACACCTACCTTCTGCAACCTCCTTTCAGGTAGTTGTAGAGAGCAATAAGGTCTACCTTCATCTTCCTCTTCTCTAGACTACACGATCACAGTTCCCTCAGCTGCTCCTCATAAGACATGTTCACCAGACACCTCAGCAGCTTCATTGCCCTTCTCTATACCCACTCCAGCACCTCAGTGTCTTTGTTATACCTGTCACCCAAAACTGAAAGCAGTACTCAGAGTGCAGCATCACCAGTGCCAAGTACAGGGGCACTATCACTTCCCTACTACTGCTGGACACACTGGTTTTGATACAGGCCAGGAAGCCGTTGGCCTTCCTGGAAACCTGGGCACACTGCTGGCTCATATTCAGCTGGGTGTTGACTAGCACCCTCAGGTCCTTTTCCAACAGGCAGCTTTCCAGCTACTCTTCCCCAAGCCTGTAGCATTGCCTGGGGTTGTTGTGACTGAAGTGCAGGACCTTGCACTTGTTAAACCTCATCCCACTGACCTCAGCCCATTGATCCAGCCTGTCCAGATCCCTCTGCAGAGCCTTCCTACCCTCAAGCAGACCAACACTCTCGCTCAGTTTGGTGTTCATACTGAGGGTGCACTCGATCACTTCCCTACTCCTGATGGACACACTGGTTTTGATGCAGGCCAGGATCCTGCGAACACTGATGGCTCATGTCCATCTGACTGTTGACCAGCACCTCTAGATCCTTTTCAGCCAGGCAGCTTTCCAGACATTCTTCCCCGTCTGCAGCCTTGCCTGGGGTTGTTGTGACTGAAATGCAGGACTTGGCATTGTTAAAACTCATACAATTGACCTTGGCCTTTTGATCCAACCTCTCCAGATCCCTCTGCAAAGCCTTCCTACCCTTGAGCAGATCAACACTCCCACTTGATTTGCTGTCATCTGCAATCTTGCACTCAATTCCCTCATCCAGATCATTGATAAAGATATTAAACAGCAATCACCCCAAAACTGAGCCCCAAAAAACACCACTTGTGACAGGTCACACCACAACACTCTGGACTCAGCCATCAAGACAATTTTTAACCCAGCAAAGACTACACCTGTCTAAGCCATAAGCCACCAGCTTCGCCAGCAGAGTGCTGTGGGAGACACTGTCAAAGGCCTTATTAAAGTCCAGGTAGAAAACAACCACAGACCCTCTCTCATCCACTAGGTGAGTCACCTCATCATAGAATGAGATCAGGTTGGTCAAGCAGCACCTGCCCTTTATGAACCCATGATGGCTGGTTATGTTCTGTGTGCTGTGTGAGTGCACTCAAGATGAAGTGTTCCATAATCTTCCCTGGTACCAAAGTCATGTTAACAGACCTGTCATTCCCTGGGTCCTCCTTCCAGACCTTCTTGTAGATGAGTGTCACATTGGCAAGCCTCCAGTCATCTGGGACCTCCCCTGTTAACCAGGTCTGCTCATAAATGATGGAGAGTGTCTTGGCAAGCTCCTCTGCCAGCTTTTACATGCCCACGACACCCCTCAGCACTCTCAGGTATATCCCATCCGGTCTCATAGACTTGTGGGTATCCAGGTGGTATAGCAGGTTGTTAACTGCTACATCCTGGATTATAGGGGATTTATTCTACTCTCCATCCCTGTCTTCCAGCTCAGAGGGCTGAATACCCTGAGGATAACTGGTCTGACTGTTAAAGATTAAGGCAAGAAGGCCTTCAATAACTCAGTCTTTTCCTCATCCTTGGTGGTAATATTCACCTTTGCATCCAATAAGGGATGGAGATTCTCCTTGGCTCTCTTTTTGTTTTTAATGTATTTGTAAAAACCTTTTATATTATCTCTTGGAACAGTGGCCATATTGAGTTCTAGGTGGGCTTCTGCCTTTCTGGTTTTCTCTCCTCATGACCTAACTAGATCCCTGTACTGTTCTTGTGTTGCCTGCCTCTTCTTCTAAAGGTGGTAAACTCTATTCTTTTTCCTAAGTCCCAGCAAAAGCTCCCTGGTCAGCCAGGCCAGTCTCTTCACCGCCAGTTCATCTTACAGCACATGGGGACAACCTGCTCTTGTGCCTCTAAGACTTCCTTCTTGAAGAATGTCCAGCCTTCCTGGACCCCTTTGCCCTTCAGGACCATCTCACAAGGGAATCTCTCAACCAATGACCTGAAAAGGCCCAAGTCTGCCCTCTGGAAGTCCATGGTAGTGGTTCTGCTGACCTCCCTCCTTACTCCAGCAAGAACTGAGAACTCTCTCATTTCATGGTCACCAAGCCCAAGACAGCCTCCAAACCACATCACCCACCAGTCCTTCTCTGTTAGTAAACAGCAGGTCTAGTGAGGCACTTGCCCTGGTAGGCTCACCTATCAGCAGTGTCAGGAAGATATCTTCCATACGCTCCAGGAACCTCGTAAACTGATTCCTCTCTGTCGTGTTGTATTTTCAGCAGACATCAGCTAAGTTGACGAGAATGAGGGCTGGTAATTTTGGTACTTCTGGCAACTGCTTGTAGAATGCTTTGTCTCCTCATCATTCTGGTTGGGTGGTTGTCATGTGCTGGTCATAGACCAGAGCGAGGATTTCATCGTATTCTTGGGAACAGAATTAAGAGTCAAAATGGAGTCAAGTGCTCAGTGACTTTATTTGCCTGACAAAAAGTTTTCAAAGCAGAGAGAGAGAGAGAGGGAAAAGAAAAAAGGAAGGAGATGGGTCAGTTGCATTAGCTATCACCACAGAACTGTGGTGTCCAGTCAGTCTGATTCATTTCCAAGTCTGGTGGGAGAATGTTCTGTCCGATGTTGGTTGTTCCCACTCTTTATTGGGTTGTCCTGTTCAATATTCATCCTTGTTCGAAGAACTACTTAGTATATTCCAGGAGCTGTTTTGCTTAACCACATCTACCACCTGTCAGTGGTACACATGCCCAATACCATCTTTGAGGGGTCTTAGGTGGTCTTCAGGGGTCTTTGGACTCCTCAGTCTTCCAAGCCCTGGGTCTGGGCACATAAGAAGGGGTTAGGTTGCAGTTCTCAGAATTAGCTCCATATTTGAGTTCATAAGAAAATAGGAACTTCTAACCTTGTGGTCCAGTTGTCACTCAGTTTGTGCTTTGATGTTTACCCACACTGGTGCAGCAATGTTAAGACAAACAACACACAGTCTCTGACATCATTTCTGAAATGGTCTTTAACAGACTTCCAACAGGATATATGCCTTATTGGCCTTCTCCCTTATCCTTACCCATAAAGCACTCAACTACAGCATCACATCATCACTGAGCTCTACACAGTTAAAACACTCCCTAACATACAGACTCATGCCACTGTCTCTCCTTCTTTGCCTATCCCTTCTGAAGAGTTTATACCCATCCATTGCAGCACTTCACTTGTGAAGTTGTGAGAGTCATCCCACCATGTTTCTGTGATGATGGCTATGTCATAGCTGTCCTACTTGCACAATGGCTTCCAGCTATCCCTGTTTATTGCCCATGCTGCATATATCAATGTAGATGTGCTTGAGCTGGGGTACCGATTTCACCCCCAACATTGGCATGCCACCTTTAGGCTCACCTCTAGGCTCACCTCTAGTGAGCCTGGTTTTATCCTCTTCCCCCTTTGAACCTAATTTGAAGCCCTCTCGATGAGTCCTGCCAATTTGTGAGAAATTAAAATGTTATTTGCATTAACAGAAGTTCCTATAGACCTAATTATGTCTTTACATCCTACTCCCATTATATGAATGATAATGCTATTGTTATAGTAAGTTTTTTAGCTTGCTGGAATAGGCATGCAATATCCTCTGAAGTTTCCCCATAGAACTTAATGAAACCATGAGAAGGACCTGACACAGTGAAAAACTTAATAATTTAAGTTATTCAGAAGGCATTCTTTACTGTGGCACCAGACTCATGGGGGATCCCTCCTCCAAATGTGCGTACCAATGCAAGCTGGGTATATAGTTTATACGCAGGCTAGACATACATATTCATTATGTTTCTTAGAAAGGGAAGTCTTATGCTAATGAATTCCTGGTATTCATTTATAATAGTCTGAGCATGCATAATAAAATTTGGGTTAGGGTCTTTTCTCCCTCCGGTGGTCTTTTGTGACCTCTGGTGGTCATTGACTTCATCTTCTCTTCTTCATCAGTGTGTTCTTTTAGTGACCTAAAGCCTAAAATTCTTATTCTTGCTACAAAAGCAGTTCTTGTCTGTTCAGCATGCTCGGGTGCCTCCAGACATCCTGTTTACCTGTTCCTGGAGATAAACACTATCTACAAAGCTATAAATTTCACAGTATGTCCATACTATACAACTACCCACTCATTATTGTTGCTTGTTTAAAGATTAGTAAAATTCCACCAGACATCCCGTCTCCTGCCTTCAGACCACAGAAAGCTACTTGTCAGTAAGTTACCTACAAGTGTAACTAGGAAAGTGAAAAAGCAGTGTTTTATTATCAAATCCTAGCACTTTCTTTTGTAAGATATAGAATAATTTTTTTACAGTTTACACCTTTTTTATGCTTTTCCTACTATGGGCATTTTGTAATGCAAGTCTAGTGGTCCTAGGTTAGTGTTGATATGAGCTGAATCAACTTCTGAGTGTGGAAACAGTTTCCTTGCTTTCATGGGCTCTTGCTTTCAACTTACATTAGATGGGGTTTAGGACCACCATTTGTAAACTTTATATCTGGAATTCAAGATAAATTGGCAAGCATAACTTCTATAATTTACTTGTTCTCTGAAGTAGTGCCTATGAATACACATTGTGATTTGATTATCTTTAACAGCTCTGCCAAACTGCAGAAGCAAGAATGTGTTCACACCTCATTTTAGCTGTTAGGGGATAAACAAAGGCCTTCATTCTGTCCTCCACTGTAAACACAGGAGAAAATTTAGCCTTTGAAGGAATGCCCATTTCCAGTGAAATCTTCAACAAATATTGATTCTAAGCTTTTATTTTCCTCTAATACACATATTCAGGCTGTGAAACTGCATAAGCATCTCTGGTAAATTGTGTGTCTTCACTCGCATTAATCACACAGACACGTAACTACTTGTATTGCAGAATAAAGTGACTCATCTACTGATGACAATGGATAAAAGAAAGAGGGAAAAATATACCTAATTCTCATACCTCCTTTCTGTATACATTATAAGAAGACACTTAAGGGAGTAATACCAACAGCAAGCTGGAAGATAAGCTGTGTACCAGTCCAGATCTGCTACAGTGGGCAGTGAAAGCCATGGAATCTCTTCCAGAAACTGTTGAAGCTCTGAGTTAAAATTAGTTTTGGTGTTTGAGGGAGAGGACTGCTTGGTCCCTTTCCTCCTCTTGGGATAAGTATTTCTGCTAATTTACCTCATGTCAATGTGACCTCTTTCTTTAGAGTTTCCACATCAATCTAGTCACAGAGCAATCCTATCCCCATACAGATAATTATTTTACTATATGAAGAAGGATAATTTTAAAATTTCTCCTATGCTCACTCGGGAATTTACTGATGGATTATTAGGATGCCAATAATTAACTAGTTGAGGTTCTTCACAGGTCTATAATCAAGCACAATAAATTGTGGATATGTAGAATTTACAACTGCAGTAACTGTGGTTTCAATACGGTGAATCTATTCACCTAAACATTACTAGGGAGTGGCACTTCAAAGATTTGAAAATATCAGTAAATGAAAAAAATGACTGAGGAAACATGACAAACGTGTGTGTGTTTGCATTTTTTTTCTGGGACTAACATAAGGAAAGTAATTTTGAGTCACTGTTGAGCCTTACAAAGGAAGCTGGTATTGCAGGCAGCTGACAAAGGAAAAAGACTAATGTCTCCACGAGATGGCACCCTGAACCTAGCAGTGCACACAGGGGCGGGTTCAAAAATTTTCTTCCTGGAAGGAGTGGATCACAGATGCTTTAGTGAGAAGTAATTAATCCAAAGCATTGTCTCTCTGCTTTTGTTTCATAGACGTCTTTGGATAGGGGGAAAAAGATAAAGTTTGAGAATAATGTCTGAGGTACTTTTTCTCTTTTGTATATATGGATTTTCCCTTATATTTTGACTTCCAAGTCATAATGTGAGGCTATTTTCACAGGCTCTTTCAAGTAGTCAATCAAATCTAACTCTTTACTAAGGTGATTTTTTTGTATTACACCAGGCATTATGCCAGATGCTAAGTGTTGGGAGCAACGCCTTTAGGGAAAATAGCTGGATCCTCAACAGCCTGATTCTAGCACATGGGATTATTCATTTCCCAGTTGGCAGATTAAAGGCTTTGTTCTCAATGAAAGCTGTCAGCTGTTTGGCTGCCTATTTTTTTTTTTTTTCCCAATGAAATGTATACCCCAGTCAAGAACAGCCTCACTAGAAAACAAAACAAAACAACACAGAAGTGAGCTCAAGTAAATATGAGAAATTAATTTCCTGTCTGTTATTAGAAATAATCTCCAGTGAGTAATACTTCTATGTCAGCAGACTCATCTGAAGAAAACCATGTTGCTACATGTTGAATCAGTGTGTCGCTATGTGACACCATCCTTTATGCACATCAGTTCAAACACCTTGGGAAGATAGAGACAGCTTGTTACTGTTCAGTTTATGTATCTCTCAATGGAACCATAGAATAACACTTTATTATTGTGTTACTTTAATTTCTAATTAATTTGTGGTTTATAACTGTCAAGTCTGATCTTTGATAGCATTTCTTAAAAAAATGGAAAATATTTTGTCTATGGATTATTTGTGTTGCTAAGTAGTAATCTAGAAATGTGTTGTTTGAGGAATATGAAAAGTTATGCTGTGTATACTTCTTTACAGACACTGGAATCTTACCCTTTGAATTTTTATAATTGTGTTAAAATTAAAGGTCAGCGAATCAAAATAAAAGTGTACAAATGACCTTCTATCACTGGCTTCCTTGCGAGATCCAAAGCTTACTGTGGAAGCTGTAACTCAACTCCTGACTGTCAGTGTAGAAAGAATGCACCAATTTGTTCTATTCATTAGCCAGTCTCACTTGTAAATGATTTCCTATGTGGTCTCCAAAGCATGGCAGCATTAACTACAATCAGACATGCACTGAGCCTTAGTGAGTTTGTGAGAAGCAAAAGAAGACTACAATGGACACTGTCTCTGAAATAGTTGAAATAGTTCTCCATGCTGTGTTGAGCAACAGTATTCTGTCCCTCCAAATAAGCTTGTTCAGAGAGTGGATAGAAGAAGGCTGTTTTTCTTTCCTTTCCAGCACAAGTAGGAACAGCACTCCTAGGAGGAGTTTGGAGGATATTGCAGGGAGAGCTAGGGGAGCAAAGGCCAAAAGCAAGATGAGTAACAGGAAAGCCACCTGACTGGTTGCATCCCTTCTGCAATGACGTGTGTCCAGCTTGCTGATTCAGAGATGAAGACACAAATGTAACTGCTGTATCCTAACATTCAGCAATGTTTGTGTTTTTCCTGGAGCTATTGAACACTTGGAGGAGTGATGACAAGAGCTCAGTTATTACTTTGTCAGTAGACTCTAACTTTTCTGTGTTATAAAACTTCAGACTTTAATATTAAAAGTGGTCCATGTCATTCATCATTGTTTCTGCCTTATTTCCTGAGACAGTATCACAGTAGGAGGTGTCTAACTCACAGGGGGTTTAAAAATAGTTTAGACTTTTTGACAGGGAAAAATCCTCGGTTTAGTTTATTATTATTTTTAAATTGTTAGTGGAAACACAGGTCTTAGTAGATGTGTGATGAAAATACTTTGAGATTAAACTGAAACAAGATTAATTTAGTGAAAGGTAAATGCAGGTGGGGAAGCTGATGCAAGTAGTTGTCATTCAGTCAGAATGAGAGTGTTTCTGTGCAGAAGGAGAACTGCTTCACTTCTTGTCTCTTGCAAACCTAAACTACCTGAGGTTAAGCATCTTCTGCTTTTTAAGTTGGCATGTCCACATTTTCCATGTTTTCCTAGTTGGGCTATAAATAAGACTCAGTCAGTCATATGTCAGGAATTCCAATAAATATGAATAGGAAGCAATTGCAAAGTCACAGTTATTTTAATGTCACCTCCAACAGCAAATAAACCCAAAATACCTTTTCTCAGGAGAACCAGGACTGCCCTTTGAGCCATTCAGTTACTCGTGCCAGTGTGGACTTCTTCATTTGAAGCATCACTATTGAAGAAGCGATTATTACCTCTCATTGCACCATGACCAGAAATATTTAATTTCTCAGCAGTAACCAGGTCAGGCTGAAGGATTCTGTACAGCTACATAGTGCCACACCTTAGCTATCACAGAGCTGTTATCTAGTGGAAGTGATGTTTACGCATCACCAACTTGGCAATATAGAGTCCTTTTCCACTGTCCATCCTTTAAAAGAACCGAAGTACCTGCTTATATCTATATTTCCCACCTATCACTAGCAAGTAAATGCCTCTGGTGAGTTGTGCTCTCTCTGTTAAGACAGTCTGCCTGTTGTCCACCTCTCTGCATCTTATCTAGAAGCTCTTGAGCCACTTCACAGTGACCTGGGTTTTAAGGAAGGTTTGCTCCTGCAAAGATGGAAATATTTGTCTTTAGATTACCTGTAGACATCTGAGGAGAGTCTGGCAGCCAATTTTATTGTGGATTTTCATGAGAATGTATCTTACAGAAGGCATAATTAGTTACATAAAATGATTGTGTAGATGGCATAGTTTAGCCAGCTGGTCTGTATCTTATTTTGATTGCTTAAACATATCTACACCCTGTCTTTGTTATGAATTCACTTATGGGAAAGCATACAAATTTTAAATTTGCTGTCTGGTAATGATGGAAGGTGAACCCCATCTGCATCACTGAAGAAAGTAAAATACAGTTACCTTTTGGTAATAAGAGTTTAGGAGCCTTTTGGAAGGAAACATGGGTAGGACCTAAGCAGGACACCATGGCATGGCATGATTTATACTCAAAGCAACACAGGAACATTTTGTTCCAGAAGGAGGTAACAGGCCCCAGTTCCCACTGTTACCAGGGAGGCATCATGTCAATAAAACCACATCCTTCAGTTTCCTATCCCTTTCATTTGAGCAGCTGGACATGCCATCACTGCAAACCTGAAATCAAACAATTATATTGCATTTACCTTTTGTAGCCTGAAAGTATGCAGAGCAACCAGGGGTTACTGAGGTGTGAGTCTGATCTGTGATTGTGGTGTGGTACACTGTTTCCTCATGGGGACTAAAATGTAGCCATGACCTCCCAGGGAGTATTTGATAGTGGTTTGGCTGGCTGATCAGGGAATGGCATGGAGCAGGGATAGGCTACTTCTTCTTGCTAAGGACTGCATGTACATATTTAAAATAAAATAAATAAATAAAAAAGATCTAGTGGGGCTGTACCATCAGCTCTCCCTCTCAGTTTGTTCTCTCATCCTGTCATGTTTGTCAGTATTAATGTCGACCATATGACATGAACCCAGCAGTCCCCTTCCTGTAAGTGAAGGGATGGGAGATTCTGTTCTCCTCCTACCTCTGGGGACAGATAGCAGCAAGGAAGGCTAAGCCCCAGCAGAGGACTTAGTTGCCTATGAGAGGAAGCACTTGAGCACTCCTACATATTTTGGTTGTCTTCATGTCTTTTTCACAATTACACTTTTTCTGCAAATAACAACAATTCTAATGGAACTTGGAGCACTGGTTTTACTCAGAAGGTCTTTTAATTGCTCATCTGCTCCTGTATTCCCTCCTTCATAGTCTTCGTTCATTCTTGCCTGGTGCTTTTTGTACTGCTCTTGCTGAAGGCAATGCACAAAGGCTGCTCTTTCCTGCCAGAGCTTGTTGTTGTATTCAGTAGCTGGGCAGGCAAAGACAGCTCTGGTGTGAATCATTTTGCTCCTCCAGTGTAGGAGTTGCCACAAAGAATGATTAAGGAAAAAAAAAAAAAAGCGAGAGTGAGAGGGATTGTGTGTGCACAAATTAAGGTTGGGAAAGTGGGAGTGGTGTCAATGAGCAGGCAAGCTAACAGAGTCTTTTGCTCAGCCAGGTTTCACCACGGATAGCTGGTTCTTCGTGCTGTACCCATTTCATTGATTCTTTTAACCAGGATTATAGACTTGCAAAGTAAGTACAGCTTTTTTACTTCCTCTGATACTTTAATTAATGCCTAAATAATAAAGAATCTCCTCTGTGAAACATAATCACATAGAGGGAGTGGGAAGCGGAAGTTTACACAAAAAAAATGTAATTTGGAATTAAAGGAACAAAAAAAGCTTTCCCAAACAGCAATGTTTTGATTTCATTCCAAAATTGCTGCATTTGTTATGCTGTATTTTTTTCCCTGAAAAGATTCCTTGGAAGTGATGAATAGAATCTGGCAGGTGAGACAGCAGGGGCATTAGGAATTAGTAACATAGGATGTTTTATTGCAATGGTTTTCCCCATATCAGAAAAAGCAGGTTGTGTATGTGAAAATGCTCCATGTGTATGTAAAGTAAAATGCTCCATGTGTAAAGTAAGGTTTGGACTGTTTTATAAGTCTCTGTTAGAGAGGAATATTCCTCTCAATTTCTGCAAAGGTGTGTTCGCTCTGCTATGTTTGCTTTGAGTTATTAATCAAATGGTTAGTCAGCACTTGTTTAAAGTGAGAGCAGAAACATAGGCTCAGTAATTACCAATTCCTTTTCAGTGTGACCATTTAGTTTGAAGAGTTCACTGGCTATTGAGGTACAACAAAGCATATTGTGGTGTCTTGCTTGTCTCTCTCTTTCCAGGAGTGACTTTCCCTGCTATATTGCTGATAGTTCATTTTCCCCAACCATAACAGAGTCTTTGGTCCTACATCAGTCTCATGTCTTGCGTTCCTCAAAGAAATGTCTGTTCAGAGGAAATTGTCTCCTTGTAGTCTGCTATATGGAGAGTTGTCATTTGTGTAGAAGAAGAAAAGGCTCACAGAAATCTTTTATTTCCCTTACCCTTTTTGTTTTCTGAGTAAGAGCAGAAGTGGGGTCATTTAACAATGCTTGAGCTAGTTTCAAATATTAGTATCTCACTCATGAAATGTGTGTGGGTTGTTTCATATCATTCATCCTCTCAATGGAAGTTTGTTTGAACTGGAGAGACTACAGTGCTGGCACTCATAGCTCCTGAGCTGTAAATCCATTACATGCCCCCAGCACAACATGGACAGTGCAGTATCTGCCACAGGTGTCTTCTTCTGGAAGAACTGCTTAACTGAGACAAGAATAAAATAAATACTTATTCTACTATATCAGATTATCACATGGCTAACAACTTGTCAGACATTTCCACACAGACATTGCTATTCTCCTGATTATATTTTTTAAAGATAAGTTATACTGAGCTTTAATCTTAGGAAGAAAGTAGTAAACAACGCATCTCTGTGTTTTGTTTGTTTGGTTTGGTTTTTTTTCCATTCAAGAGTGACTAAGCAGAAATTACATCTTATACCAATAAAAAAGTTCAAATCAGGTTTTTCTAAACTGGTTCTGTAACCTTTCAGCTCCCTTTCATATATGAAAGTGTTTCTATAACATTGCGGCTGAGTCTCAAAGCTGGGTGGATCATAAGCTATGTGTGCTTAGAAAATGCCCCATTGCTGTGGGCCTCTCTGGAAATGCTGACATATTGCTTTCCCAGGAAAGCAGATACTCATCAAGAATCCATGCAGCAGGACTTTTTAAAATATAATTTTCAATTTTTTGGCTCCCCTGTGTTTGAGGGTTCCCTGTGATTGCTGACTCAGGATCTGATTTCTAAGACTGCTAATGGGCAGCTAATGAGTTAAATCTCTTGAAGGGAGCTTTGAACCATCTCACATGACCGGAACTGACTGTAATAGACTCTCAAGGCTTGGGACACTCAAGGCTTTGACAAGATTTAAAATCTCATAATATTTAATACCATAAATTATTTTCAAGAATATTAATGTCATACACTCTTAAATATTGTTAATAAATGAAGCATAAAAAAACTGACTGGCCAGTTGCCTGTGAAAAACATAGTGGAACAGAGATTATTTTTTGCTAACCAATTCATCATTCAAGATTAAGGGTGAAGCTGAGCTTTTTTTCCCCCAATAAATGCCCTAAGTTGACATTATTTCAATAGCACTAAAAGAAAGAAATTATAAGGATGGAGAGCTTTACCACTATGAGAAATAGATTCACTCAGCACAAAAGAAGCTTTGAGAGTATCAGCAGTTACTGGATGAACAAAAGGTGAATAAAAAGATCACCACAAAATACCTCCTGTTTTCTTCACTGCAGACGAACATTGAAACTTTGTAGAAAATGATCAAACACAAACAGTATCAGAGTTACCAGTGAGGTCAGAAAACAAGTTTTTAAGCCATGGTTACAGCTTTTCACTGGAATAAGGAAGAAGAGATTGTTAAATTTTGTAAAATTTCCTGTTTTCTTACTCTGAATCTTTTGCAACCCAAGGAAGTGAAACACAGGTAGCACATACACGTCTTAAAATCACCCTAGGTTTGCCAATATAACTAAGAATACTAATGTTATAATGACAGCATAACTTTCACAATGTTAAGCTACTAAGGATAGAGAAGTACTTTTAAGCAGCTACGATTGCATATTGATTTTTAGCCTGTAAGGAAGATCCAGAGGCCTAAATAGAAGAGTATCAGTTCAGTCAGCACTAAAAAATTATATCCTACCCCTTTAGCAAGTAAGATTTATTTTTTTTTTCAGGTGAACTGCATGCCTCATTCTGCATTGTGAGATTCTTCATACTGTTTGTCTCCAAATGACATGTTCTTGGTTCCCTAGGTTCCCTAGCTGGTTCCGTAGCTGGTTTCAGCAGCTTCTCAGTAATAAATACCTGGGAAGTTGGTACTTGGCCCAAATCTGCAAATTTTAGTGTGTGTGTGGGGAAGCAGGGGGGATAGAGAGAGAGGGAGTGAAGGAGACAAAATATATATTGTGTGTCCATGTGTGAATGTTTGAGTTAATGCAGGAGATAAGTAGCCTATGTGAGGAATTTTATTTAAGACCTTCAGAGGCACAAAGGTGCATGTCTGGGATGAACAACTGCAGAGAGGCATTTTAAAGGATGATTTTACATCTTTCACCCCTGTTGTTCCAAGTTACCTTCATCAGTAGTTTCAGCCCTTCAAATTTGTTTCAACTGTCTTTTGACACTGTTTTGCCAAAAGATTTTCTCCTTTAAGGTGTGTGCTGAGCCCATGGTTTCTAGCAAGCTTGACTTTTCTGGTAATTAGTTGCTTTCATCTGTGAGAAATTGTGACTATGTAAATGAGATAGATGGTTGCAGTGCTAGGCTGGCTCTTAGTTCTTCCTTTACAGCCATAAGAAATCTGAGATGCCTTTCATGAAGCTCACTCTGACATCAGCTTGATGCCTACTGATGCTGTAAATGGGATCTCACATGAATATTCTCTCTTTACCTAGCAGCTGCTGGACATTGCCAGGCTACTGGAAGATGGAACAGTCGAGACAGACTCATTCCGAATTCAGGGTTCTGGCAAAGCCAATAGATGTTGCAAAGCATACTGCTCTATATTTTAATGTATTTTTATGTAAATATATATTTAATGTTTCTTCTCTTCAAGACAAATTCCTTTTTCTTTTTCCAATGGGAGGGGATTTGTTATCAAACTGTTGTTAGTATCTGATATTATTTGCAAGAGGGCAGTGCTAATTAGGTGTGCTTTTCCAACACAGTTTTAAATAGCCTTGGTCTTATTGCAGTATCTTTTTTATTATTTTTTACTTAATTGGATTGTGCAATGCATTTCAGTAACCTTTTATACAGCATCTAAAAGATGCCCAAAATAAACCAGATTCCTTATGAAATAGATCCAAGAACATGTGTAAGTTAATTAAAATAAAAATAAAGACATTTACTTTGTAAAAGGCCTTATGAGCAAATCAAAGTGTTTTCTTTAACATGCCACAGGTGAATTATATAACCTGTTCTGTTACTCCTATAAAAATGTATAAATGTTTAAATACCACAGATTATTTGGAAGCTATTCACTACTATTCCGTATCACAACTGCTCCGTATCATCTCTGTACAATGGTGTCACATGTTCAGCTAAGTTTGGATAGTACAACACATGCACTCAAATAGGAAATTGTTCTAATTCAAAATGCCTTTCCAAACCAGCATCAGAGTGAACAGTCCAGAAAGATACCTTGCTGGAGAAAGTTCCCTGCCCATATGTTCCCTCTTTCTGTCTTCTCATACCTTTCTGTCTTTACCCAGCGAGATCTTTCCTTGCTAGCATGCAAATGATGTAAACTAGTAAGTAAATGTTTAAGACTGTAGTATTAAGTAGCCTGTTATTGAAGAGAAATTCCCACTGTCCTTAAGGTGCTTCTCAAAAAACTATCAAACTTCCTACCAATGTAAGAAATAACTGACTTTCCTTTTCATAATATTATAAAATAGGACCTTTACATCTTCAGTGTCAGAGTCTGAAATGCAAGTGTAGAAAGGTATGTATCTGGATAAGAAAACACCTTTTAAAATCATCCCTCCACACCATATTTATTACACTGTTCTGCCATTTTTCCTGGAGAGAGAAAATCCTAGAGATACCTTTTAGATTCCAGATGAAATTTTACACCTTTTGAAGTCTTTCCCAAAATTAATCTTTTCCATTTCCTTTCTATCTCTGTCAATGATGGAGCTGTCTAACAGCTAACTTATCTAACTTAGATATAATGTGATTAGTGATTGTCTTTTTTTGGGGGGATACATGATACTGGGGGCAGAGTAGTGTCAAATTCACTATGTCAAAGGGATCATCCTCCGTGTGCTTGCTGGTCTAAAGTCATACTTGTGCTAATGACTGAAATTCTGTGATTCACCCCTGTTAGCTTGAGTCTACACAAATGTGCTTACACCAAAGTGCAATTTCAGGCATATGAAAGCAGTCTGGAAGATGGGAATACTCTCTGGCTTTCCCAGAGCATGGACTGCAGCAACTGTCCCTTGGACTACCCTTCCTATTCCTGACTGCACAGATAATGTAACTGCCCTGTGGCAATTGCATTTGTTAAGAATGGCTAGGAAAATATTTGTAGTTAAAACAGTGCAAGTGATGAGTGGGCACACAAAAATATTGATTTAGGAGACTTTCTTTATGTTTCTAGGACAATCTTAACCCACAGGACTAGATGGTTTCTAGATACTTCTAGCAAGGCTAGTGAGAATGGAGAATCATCCCTTAAGAGGAAGGACATATACCAAGGCTAATGCTTTAATGAACATGAAGCAAGAGACAGAAAACATTATGAAACTATTAAAGGCCTATCCGAGAGACAGCAGAGCCCAGAGAATAGGTGAAGTACCTTATAAGGTGGAATATTTTAAGAGTATTGATTAAAACCAGAATAAATTCATATCTAATCCAATTTGACTCACCCTGACCTACCAAGATTTCCCCAAGTTCTTCTGGTAATAGTGGCTCCATGTAATATGTGGCATTGCCAGCTGTCACTTGAAGGTGATGGCTATAAATGAACCCCATGCACTTCCTTGGCTGGACATGAATGAGACCTTCCTTGCTCCTCAGGAGCTGCCAGTGTGGTCTGAAACTGAATGGGCTCAGCCAGCCTCTCCTCTCCTCTCCTCTCCTCTCCTCTCCTCTCCTCTCCTCTCCTCTCCTCTCCTCTCCTCTCCTCCTCTTCCACTCTGAGTCATCTCTCTTCCTTTTTATGTTTCAGGATGACAATGGATGCTCTGCAACTAGCAAACACTGCCTTTGCAGTTGACATGTTCAAAAAACTATGCGAGAAGGACAAAACAGCCAACATTATTTTTGCCCCACTGTGTACCTCAACGTCTCTGGCTCTGGCATGTAAAGCTACAAAAGGTGATACTGCAGACCAAATTAAACAGGTAAGCTGTCAGCATCCTGTTCTGTGGTTACAAAATTGTATGTCTGTCAGAGATGGCTTTCTTATTTATTCTTGTTAGTATTCTCCTGGATGTCTGGCTCCCTTGTAAGCCAAGCCGCAAACCATTCATCTGAAATTCCTAAATGGTTCCACACTCCAGGGCCCCACACAACAAAAAAAGTTGAAAATCTGGCATAAAGAAAAAGCTTTCTCAAGTGTATACAAGGCAGAATGGGACATGGCACAGTCCTCCACAGTTTCATTAAAGCCTTGTCTCCTTTTAGCATAGTGTTGATTGTGGGTGCAAGTCACAGTTAAGATCACTGCATTTTTCTGGATAATATTTTTCATTATTCAAGAATGCCTCAGATTTATAGAACTGGAAATAATTTTGCCGTTATCTGTCACCAGCAAGTATGCTTAGCAGCCCCATCATAGACATTTCCCCTTTCTCCCACATCCGCTAAGAGGACTCAGATGCAGCAGAAGAGGGAACAACTTCAACCATGTTTCTTCTTACAAGCAGCTCATGGTGTTCAGGGGGTTTCCAACACCATGATACAGCATGGCAGTCATGATGCAATCAGTTATCAAGGTCACTCTGTGGTGCAGGGAGGCAGCCTTGAAGCATCTTTTGCTGCCTCTGTGTAAGCAGAGATTTGTATATCTCCTTTTTATCCCAGTAAGGGTTCCCATGGTTACCTAAATGTGGATAAGAAGAAAATTCAGTATGTATTTGTGTGCTGATTATCACCTGACTCTGAGAGATTTTCTACGTATTTGAGTATATTTTCCATTCTTTGGGAATTCTTCTCTGTAAATCATCATTCACTGTTGTGTGATTCTGTGATTCACTAAAGGCACTCCTGAGCATGGCTTCCTAAGTCTCCACTCATGCCACAGTTTACAATGAATCTTGTGCCAATTGCATAGCTGCACAGCAATATATGCATTAAGATCTTCTAGGCATTGCAGATTTTTCCAAGTAGCATTGTTTGTTTTAAAATTATTATTTTTAAAAATTTAAATTAACTCTGGATTAAAAATAGATAAACAATGTACACCCTACAGTTTCCTTATCATTTCAAAATTCCGACACTGTCTTTCTAATGGAAGAGTTACAAATATTAACCTGCCCCTAATTTCATTTTCACTTGTGTCTGCAATTTGCTCTGAACCAACCTATAATAACTTAAGATACACATCCACAAATGGAGCTCTGCTACACAAGCACATTTGTATTTTATATTTTTCAAATGCTACATAAAAAGTGCTGACTACAGGTACTAAAAAGAGCTTGCTAAGTTTTTAAGTGAAGTATCTCCTATTTTCCATGCTTATTCTAGCTTCTGCCTGCCCCTGAGTTCATGTTTGGGTTTTAAATACTAGATACAAAAAGAGCTAGATCGGCAGTTTTACTCTGGAATATCAGTTAACAGATTTGTGCCAAAAGCTCTCCTAGGTAGTGAAGTTGCAGTAATGTAGGTTTCTCCCCAGACATAGTTTCTCGGCACAGAAGCTTTCTGCACTTATCACTAAGAAATAAAACTTTTTGACGAAAAGAAAATAAGTTGAGAAAGTTGAGGAAATGACCATGAAGTTTGGATGAGAGCTGTGCTGGTGCTGTGTCCTTGGGGGTTTATTTCCTTCTGCTCCCACTGAACAGGGAGAAAGGAGGATACTGAGAGATGGCTAAGGCAGAGCAGCAATTTGTTATGCCTGTGAAGATACAATGTGTTCAGGGACAAGAGCAGGAGTGAGGGACAAAGGGAAAAGAAGGTTGTTAGCACTCTTGTATAGAATTTGAGACAGGTGAGGAGGGTTGGGCAGTCTGCCTGTAAAGAAACAGACACCATCAAAGACCCTGTAATAGGCAGGCATTACAAGTTCATATTTACAGGGATATTTTCAAACAAAAACAAAAGCAACCTCTCACAGTGAGTTTTAGGTCACCCTAGCACTGGACTTCTCATTCCCAGGAGGTGGGATGTGGCCATGTGTAAGTCAGCAGCCCTACCTCCAGCTCATATTTTGTCTACCAAAACTGATGTCTTGTATCAATCACAGCAGTCAGAAAACTTGATCATCTGTTAAGCATTTTTAAAGGTGTAGCCCACTTCTAGAAAGGAGACTAATTGGGACCCTCATTTATCTGTCTTAAAAGCTCCAGATTTTTTGACAGCTTTTTAGAAGTTTGATGAAAACATACTCTATACTACAGAGTTTTAATTGATCAAGCCAAATAACCAGTGTGAACATGTACTTCTCACAGGAAATAAATGTGATTCATAAAAGTTCTTGTAGAATCAGGTTTTTAGATTTATGTGAGGAGGTAATAGAAATAAATGATTTTTGAGTAATAAGAGCAAGAGGCTGTGTGGTTAGTTTAAATATGAAAAGCCACAACTCTGATAAGAAACCAGCATTGTATTTTGCTAAGCTGTTAAGAATTTTTAGATAATAATAAAAAAAGATGCTTAGTATTTCATTATGTTAATTTAACAGGTACTCCATTTACAAGACGTCAAAGATGTTTCTTTTGGGTTTCAAACAGTAACTTCAGACATTTCCAAACTCAGCTCTTTCTTTGCACTGAAAATGGTCAAAAGGCTCTTTGTAGACAAGTCTCTTAATCCTATCACAGTAAGTACTGCCAAAAAGGCCTGGTGCTATGAATTGCTTGACCAGCATGTTGACAGGTTATGGTGTCAGACTGCAATGTTATTTAAAATAAACTCTCTCACTTTTGACTGTTACTTGACTAGACTCAGATGATGAACAACATAATATTTGTTTCTGTCATAAAAGTTTGTAGGAGGATGGATGAGTGTGCTGCTTGACCCCCAAGCTATGCAATTACTACTACACTTTCTTTCATTAATATGCTTTATGTCAGTAGCTCAGTAGGTTCTCAATGCAGTGTAAGTTATATGCCCCATCAAGGTCTTTGCATTGTAAGTATGAGCAAAAACAAGGTTTAAAAAAAGTTGGTGGTGCAAGTGTGTGCACAGGTCACACACTGAAGTAATTATTGCATAAGCTGTAGTTTTCTTAGTGTGTCTGAGGAGACAGAAGCCTGGCCATTGAAATAACACAAGTGAAGAAGGTGGTGTTTGGCTTTACAGACTTTGCAAATAACGGAGAAAAATATTGTGGGTTTTGTTTGTTTTTTTTTTCTCCCACCAAAGTTGCTTTTAAATAAGACCCTAAGCAAGGACAACATCACCCTAAAAATGGTGTTTCAGAAAATGCAACATGCTTAAATGATGTTATAATCAAATTGCCTGCTATTCAGCCCCTGCTACAGAAAAGGCGAATACCCATCCACAGCAACAACTCTCTCACTGCTGAGGCCATTATTTCAGTTCACTGTCTTATCCAGGCCTGGACTGATGGTTGCTTTATCTTCTCAAACTCTGGCAACATGTCCACTCTTGCAATACCAAAGTTACTTTAGCTGCTGATGTAATGACACTGGACTGAAGACAACCTTGGGAGCAATATTCAAATGCAACTGTGCATCCTAGTTGTAACCCACTGTTACTTAATAGCTGTGCATCATAATAAATCCCCCAACTACCCCATGGTGGAGCTCAGGATGCTGGTGTCACAGGGTCTGTAAAGAGCCATTGAGATGATGGCATTTAATCAAGGATGACTTTGGTTCCTTGTGTCTTTCAGGACTTTGTCAACTCCACAAAGAGACCTTTTCCATCTGAGCTAGAATTAGTGGAGTTCAAAGAAAAAACTGAGGAAACACGTCAGAAGATCAACAAATCTCTTTCAGAGCTAACTGCTGGTCAGTACAGCTTAACCTTGGGGATTCTGTTTGCTTCTGAAGAAGAGATCTTTGTCTGTGTGACACCTCTTTAGTAATGCTTTTAGAAGTAAATATATAGTGGATGCAATGGGACTAGACCTAGTATTTGGATTCATGAGGATTAACAATGTCAGCCTGTTTTGAAATCCCTAACTTTGTTACTTCATCATTTCTGAAGGTGGAAATGTGAAGTGAAACATGGACAGGCAAGTGATTTGGTCAGAGAGGAACCTAATGTAGTTCAATAAGGATAAGTGTAGAGTCCTACACCTAGGGAAAAATAACCCCATGTAACAGCACAGGTTAGGGTTTGACCTGCTGGAAGGCAGCTCTGTGGAGAAGGACCTGGTGGATAACAAGCTAACCATGAGGCATCAATGTACTCTTATGTCCAAGAAGGACAATGGTATCTTAGGTCTTGGGGTTCATTAAGAAGAATGTGTTCAGCAGGTTGAGGGAGGTTCCTCTCCCCATCTATTCTGTACTAGTGAGGCCATGCCTAGAGTATTATGCCCAATTACAGGTTCCTGAGTTCAAAAGAGACAAGTAACTACTGGAGAGACTACAGTGAAGGGCTACAAAGGTGATTAGGGGACTGGTGCATCTCTAAGGAGAGACTGAGAGACTTGGAGCTGTTTAGCCTGGAGTAGAGAAAGCTGAGAGGGGATCTTATCAATGATTATAGCTAGCTAAAGGGTGGGTGCCAAGAGGATGGGGCCAAACTCTTTTCAGTGGTGTCTAGCGACCAGACAAGGGGCAACAAAATGAAATACAGAAAGTTTCACCTGAACATCATGAAAAGCTCTGAGGGTGACAGAGCCCTGGAAGAGGCTTCCCAGAGAGGCTGTAGAGTCTCCTTCTCTAGAGACTTTCATGATCTGCCTGGTCATGTTTCTGTGTGGCCCACCCTGGGTGATCCTGCTCTGGCATGGGGGTTGGACTTGATGTTTTCCAGCAGTCCCTTCCAACCCCTATCATTCTGTGAGATTCCGTGATTCTGTGAAATGTGAGATTGAGCTTGTATTAAACTTGAGGAAAGCTACCCACATCTGAATGCAACAGGACAGTTTGGGAGAACAACTCCTAGCTCTGGAGTGTCACAAACATCTGACATCAATATATCAAATTCAGGTCCTGGTTTCCTATGAAAGTTTTATTTTAATGGGAAGTACTTTCTGGATTCTGAATTTCAGGATGTTAATTAAGCACAGCTTAGCTCAGCTCGGCTGCTTTTGCCTACAAGCATGCCACAAGCAGATGTGCCTCTCTTATTCACTTTCCTGTGGAACTGAGGCTGGTGGCATTTTTCCTACAGTATTGCTGAGCCACTAACCACTGGGCCAAGTAAAACACCAGTGACTGTGGGGGTACCTGGGTAGAGCCTGCACAGTCTCTGGTGGTTAGAGGTCCAGCCCTGGCCCATGCATAACAGACTCTGTTTGCAGCCTGTGCGGAAGTAGCCCTGGGAATGGTTGCTGTCTGTTGCCCTCATGTGGTACAAATATGAAAATATGGGTGCATAAGCCTGGTCCTCCCAGGCTGGTGTAGGTGCACCTTGTCATGCCTGTGCAATTCATGCATGAAGTCAGGACTTGCCTCCCTAGTGCTCTGAATTCGGTGGTTTTTTATGGCAGTGCTTGGACAGGTCTAAAACTGAGTGACTAAGTGACACAATGTTTCTGTATTTTATTTTGAAATCTGTAGCAGTATTTGTTTATGAACTGTAATCAGAACAGCATTTTTTGTTATTACGGTTATTTTATTCTCCTGTATCAGTCTAGAAATGACTAGGTGCTAGTCTGGAACATCCCTTCAAATTCTTCTTTCTAAATGACAAGTGGTTTTTTTCATTTACACCTGTTAAATTTCACTGAAAATTCAGTACCTTCTTGAAGGTGCTGAACAAAACCAGCAGATGTATTTTTGAATTCATGCTATATAAGCCAAGAACACATGTAATTTGGAAGATCTGCCTTGACCTCAAATCTCATTTCAAACATTAAGCTGCAGTTTTAAGTACTTCTTTTTTGAGTTTTCCATTTGAGTCAAAATCTTTTATCTTTGAGGTACAGAACACATTTTTTATTTTTTTTTAATTCAGTGAAATGTTTCCATATTCAGTTGAAGCAATTGATGTACTGATAATGTATTGTTAAATTAACAGTTGTCTTAAACATGTTCACAGGCAAAATGGAGAATATTTTGAATGAGGATAGTATAAGTGACCAGACTCAGATTCTCCTAGTTAACGCAGCTTATTTTGTCACAAACTGGATGAAGAAGTTCCCAGAGGCAGAAATCAAGGAATGTCCTTTTAAAGTCAACAAGGTATGTTCTGAAGAAGAACATTAAAAAAAAAAAAAAAAAAAAGAGAGACACAGTACTGTTTCCACTCAAGAAAATGCAAAATTTGAGCTAAGGAAATCCCAACAAGAGAAAACAAGAAATGTTTATTATTACCATGGCATTCTTAGACTCTAAACCTATATGCTGTTGTAAAGGTCCCTAAACCAACTTGCTTGTCATGTTGTTTTAAAACTTTGCTGGTGCTTTCACATCCATCTTTCAAATGCCCAGTGTGAAAACAAACTGTCTGGATAGTATATTTAGGCAACAACAGCTGAGTCTAAGTGATCAAAAGCAGCCAATGCTTACCAGGATATGCATATTCTCATGGGTAGCTTCTTCCAAGAAACTGCAGCCTGTACCAAAGGCTACATCCCAAAACCAGCAGGGGTTGAAGTAGCACAAAACATTTAATTTCTTGTTGTCACAGAGCTAATGAACCATATACATCCATGAGGTCTCTTTAAATACACCCGTAGGTGCCTGGCCCTGTGCTTTCCTCTTAAAGGATGGCACTCCATCAATCTCCCTCTTTCCAGTCAGGCTCGGAACTGTGGCTTTCTGCATATCAGCTTGGCTTAGCCACAAGGTCCAAGTGGGCACAGCAGCTGTGGCTGTTGCCTTTAAGAATCTGTGACCAGTGATGAATATTGTGATTAGATATTTATCTTTCAACCAAGAGATAAAGCTGAGCAACATTTGTGAGATAAAGATATTATACTCCATATATATATATACAGAGATATGTGCATGAGAAAAGTTTCAGGTTTGCTTAAAATACTCATACATTACCATTTCAGCCAACAGTTTCAGCTAAAATAATTCTAAAATGATACACTAAGATTTTTAAGTGAAACATCTCTCTCTTTTTTTTTTTTTAAGTGACATTTTTCAACTGAATTTGAGTTTTAAATGAGTTTCCAGGTGAACAGAACGCATTGTAAATCTTCCCTATGAAACAAAGAGTTTTGTTTTATTTTGTTTTGTTTTATTTCATTCCTGAAAAGCAAAGACTTAGGGCTTTAGATAATCCTGAAATGTCTTCTTATTCTGTTTCAGCTCCTGAATCTAAGTATCATTTATTCATATAAACAGCTTGACTTTCACTGTTGAGATGTACTCAGTGCTTGACACTTACTGGCATTATGATGCCATGTAGACAGAATAGTTTGTAGCTTTCAGTGAAGCAAGCATGAAGGGGCACAGATATTAGGTAAATTATTCTTTTAAGGCATATACCCAATATGTTGCTATTGTTTTAAGTAGAATTCTCTTCCACTTATCTATGGAAAGCTTCCTACTATGAAAAGCTGACAAGGTCTCTTACACCTGGTTTCGTTACGTATAAAAGCCAATAGATTCTCTGATGGTAATTCAATGTACCACCTCCAGCTCAAGCTTAGAAACTTTGATTGCTCTCCATCTTATTTTTGAATTAAAAGGAATGCTAGATTGTTTCCTTTGTGTTTTGTAGACTGAAAATAGACCAGTGCAAATGATGAATCTGGAAGCTACTTTTTGCCTGGGCTATGTAAAAGAATTAAATGTTTCCATCCTTGAGCTTCCATGCCTTAACAAGCATATAAGCATGCTCATTCTGCTACCCAAAGAGATAGAAGATGAGACCACTGGATTGGAGCAGGTGAGAGAAAAAAATAGCATTGGTATGA
Source organism: Chloroceryle amazona (assembly GCA_027560015.1). NCBI lineage: Eukaryota > Metazoa > Chordata > Aves > Coraciiformes > Cerylidae > Chloroceryle > Chloroceryle amazona. Next base: position 15,456 of record JANHFX010017760.1, on the reverse strand, counting down.
TGCTTCCCTTGGAAGCAGTCCCACTTAAAATGACATATGATTATGGAAGGTTTTTGTTATTTAGATGCAATATAGAGAATAACAAAAAGTAATGCTTCTGTGAATTTGTCTTCTCATTCTGCTTCTCTGTTCCTGATCTCATATTTGTGACATCATTATTTTTACTGTGGCCAGATGTGAGGCTGTGAACAAGACTTGGTTTTAGATATGAATGTGCACAGAAGACAGATTAAAGTGCAGAAGGTGCCCTTGATGCCCTTTAGAAATCTGCATCAATTTGAAAACATGGACACCAAGAATAATGTTCATCTTAAGATTTTTGCGCTTGCTATAGTAAAGTGCTTAAAGTCATACTGGGTACTCAGTAGTTCTGACATTGTTTAGTCTGGTGTCTTCCTTTTTCCAGTTGCCATGTATCTGTAATTTATTTTACTAAGGTCTTACACTTTAAGTTTTAATTTTAATCAGAGATGCCTGAAAATGAGCTATTTTTTATTACAATTGCACATAAATTGAAATGAATAAGGCATTTCCTAAAGAATTACTATTTCTTATGTCATTTCTCTATGAAAACATTAGAACCTACTTTCACCTCTCTTCAAAGTTTGAGAATTAAGAGACAGATGTCTCCTTTGTAATTTGCTTCAACCGGACATAAATTTTAAAGTCAGGAGGAATCTGCCTTTGGATCTGTAAGGTATTTTTATATGTAGGAGTAAATCAGAGAATGCACATATCTTAAAAAGCAAGTGAGACCTTTCCTGTTATGAATTTGTTGTGGCCCCAAATTCTGCCTCCTCACTTCCTAGTTTTAAGAAAATCCTTCAAAAAGCAGGATGTTTGATTGAGATCAGGCCCTGGATTTGGACTCTTTTTCTGTCCCAAATGCTAGCAAATTAATTACTCTGTAGGGTCAGGAATCAAGACTTTTGCATTGGCCGTTTGGCTGAGTGCAACATGGGTAGAAGCTGTCTTTCTCAGGTTCCTTCATACAGTTCTTGAGGTGATTGCCCATCAGAAACTTGTAAGGGGCTAACAGAGTTCCACATACTGTGGAGTTGCCCCAGAGGCTTGTCCTGCATCATACTTGCATCAATATAACTGAGAGTATGATAACTCTGAATGCTACAGTTGTCAATTTAAAATCAAAGGTTGCCTTTTGATCTTTATTTTCCAGTCTTGATAGAGTGGAAAATTCAGGTAATGTCTTTTGTTTTTTTCTCTCTTTCCTTGGAGTGCTCATTAATTTATTTTGTCTTCAGCTGGAAAAGGCACTCACCCCTGAGACATTATTACAGTGGACCAATCCCAGCATGATGGCCAACACCAAAGTGAATGTATTTCTTCCAAAGTTTAGTGTGGAAGGTGATTATGACCTGAAGCCATTTCTGGAAAGCTTGGGAATGACAAATATCTTCAATGAGAATGCATCAGATTTCTCTGAGATGTGTGAGACAAAATGCGTGGTTTTGTCAAAGATCATCCATAAAGTCTCTTTGGAAGTAAATGAACAAGGCGGAGAATCACGAGAGGTACCAGGATATCGGATTCTGCAACACAAAGATGAATTTAGAGCTGACCATCCATTTATATTTTTGTTTAGACACACCAAAACTCGCAATGTGATTCTTTCAGGCCGATTCTGTTCCCCATAATCAGAAAGTATTCATTAAGGAAAAAACACAATTATACTTATGATAGTGAATGTTCCTGTAAAGCTTGTCATCCTGACTATCACCTTTGAAAGGATATCTAAGAGTTTCATGTATCAGCTGAATAATATAATGTACTCTACATATGCAGCAGAACTAGTTTATCTCTTTTACATTTCATCCCCTTAAGCTGCAGGATCGTCACTGTGAAGAATACATTGTATTTTACTGATAAGTATCCCAGCCTCAGAAATGAGTTTATTTTGTTCCTCTGTGACATCTTTTTCCCAAAGCTAAGTGAACTGAGAACCTGGTTTAGACTGATCAGGAGTTGGAAAGGGCTCTGTGAGGAAGAGCTACATTCCTGTTCCCTAGACAAACTAATGTTCCTAGTGACCCATGCTCTGTGGATTCTGACTACCTAGAAGGGGGAAAATGTGGACATGTGTGATAGCCCTCTGTCTCTCTATACTCTGGTGGTCCAGAGTGCTGTACCAGACCCTGCCAGTGTCCAGTGAAACAATGCCCAAGTTTTGAAGTATAGCTAGACAATTCAGGCTAGCATCGGAGTTTACATCTGTGAAACAGCAGCTGCACTGAGATCTATGGATGGAGGCAATAATCATGGTGACAAAACATATACTCAGAAGACTTCAATGTGAGCTATATCAGTAGGCTGGGGAGGTTGGACTCTGCTGCATGGGATTTTTTGTCTCATTGCCCTTAAGACATGTAAAATGGAACCAGTTCACTGTATCTGCAATGAGCCCTGTTCCATATACCCTGAAAAAAAGAACGTTATGCAATTCCAGGGTAGAAAACATTTGTATTAATACTGCTAATGCCACACTTTCCACACACAGATTATCTGCCATTTCTAGTTTTGGACTCAGCATTAAGGTGACTTCATACAATTACTTAATGTCTGAGGCATGAGAAAGCAATAACGACTTCAACTTGAATGAGATTAACATTTTATTTACCAGTCTCCAAATTCCATGTGAAATCATGGTAATCAGTTTTATTTTCTATCTAAAGATTGCTGCATATGTTCAGTACTGGTTTACCTAATTACTGTTCAGAATAAAGCACTATAAAATCCTTGTGGAATGTCTACCATACCTTCAGCATCAGTCTGTGTGTTCACTGACAGTATCAGTGTTCATTCTTGACCTCCAGTAAATCATAGGAATGGAAATGAACAGATTCACTTAGGCCACAAAGTCAAAATAAGAAACTGAATTAATGTGTGGATTGCCCTTCTGGACCACGTGATGACAGTTCCCTGTAAGGACTATGTTACTAACTAGTCACCATATACAGAGAATTCAATTACGTATTCTCAAGAAATGGGAGCTTTTTACTACAGAATTCCTTCTGGTGCTTCAGATCAGAAAGAATCTGGAATGAGATTTCTATATGGGAACACACAACTCCTAATATGCATGCTTCTAACACTGGAGAACAGCTCAGTGTTTATTTTGAATTTGGTGACAGAAGTTCTGTTTTGATTCTTGACCTTTCCAACCCATGGAAAGCCTTTAGACACAATGATTCCATGTTTTTACCCCTTTCTTCTCTGGGGACCTTTAATAATCTCTAACACATTTTAATATCAGAGGTGTAACTGGTGTCATTGGGCCATATCTTTGAAGGCACTGAGGGGAGTAAGTTCCACCAAAACAAATGGGAGGTGAGACTCTGCAGACCTGTGTGGGTCTTTGCTGATATTCATTAGGTGTCCTGATACATGGTTAGTAGTCAGAAGAAGAATGAAAAATATAACAACTACTTTGCAGCCCAATGTGTCTGAGAAGGAATTGTCTGCAAAGGCCTTTACCATCTCAATAACTTCAGGGACAGCTGAATCACTGGGAAGTATTTTATACACTCCATTATTGTCTGATCTATTTTGGAGGCTGAGGTCAGGGTTTCTGTTGGTTCTCTTGTAGAAGGTGGGTCAGGGCATTGCAGATGGATTTGATGACTGACTAAGCAGCTACACAGGCAGTGTGTATATAGGCAAGATGGACTAGTTGCCTATAGTTTGTGCAGCTTGTTTCGGCACTGACTCTTCATCGGGTAGTTCCAGTTGTCCAGCAGGTCACAGAATCATAGAATCATAGAATGTTAGGGGTTGGAAGGGACCTCTAGAGATCAAGTCCAACCCCCCTGCCAAAGCAGGATCACCTATGGCATGTTGCTCAGGAACACATCCACATGGGTTTTGAAAGTCTGTAGAGAAGATGACTCCGCAACTTCTCTGGGCAGCCAGTTCCAGTGCTTCATCACCCTTACAGTAAAGAAGTTCCTCCTCATGTTGAAGTGGAACCTTCTATGCTCAAGTTTATAACTGTTGTTCTTTGTACTATTGCTGTGCACTACACAAAAGAGATTGGCTCCTTCCATTTGACACCCACCCTTCTGATATTTATACACATTAATAAGGTCACCTCTCAGTCTTCTCAAGACTAAACAGCCTCAGTTCCCTTAGTCTTTCTTCACAGGGGAGATGCTCAAGTCCCTTAATCATCCTCATAGTTCTCTGTTGGACTCATTCCAGTAGATCTCTGTCTCTCTTAAATTGGGGAGCCCAAAACTGCACACAGTATTCCAGGTGTGGTCTCACAAGTGCAAAGTAGAGGGGGAGGAGGACCTCCCTACACATGCTGGACACAGTTTTCTTAAAGCACCCCAGGATGCTGTTGGCCTTTCCGGTCACAAGAGAACATTGCTGTCCCATGGAGAACTTGTCATCCACTAGGACTCCAAGGTCTTTCTCTGTGGTGCTGCTTTCCAGCAGGGTGACCCTTAGCCTGTACTAGTGCCTGGTGTTATTCCTCCCCAAATGCAGGACTCTACACTTGTCCTTACTGAACCTTGTGAGGTTCACCTTTGCCCATCTGTGCTGTTCTGCTACACTGATAAAAACCTCCGGCAGATTTCCTGATCCCCCTTTTTCTACTTGCAGAAAAAGGATTTTTTCCTGAAGGAAAAAAGATTTTTCATCTTTTTTTCAGGTTTTGAAGACATTCCAGTCCTTGAGCTGGGCTTCATTCAATGGTGGTCATACTCTGTTTAAGTGCACATCCACATAGATTTAAGAATGTCTTCTCAGGGGATTCGTTGTGATAGCTTTGCCAGGAAGGGTTATCCCATGTAAGCAGAGAGAAGCACTGCTTCAGGTTATTGCTCATCTTTCTGTACCTCCTGACTAATGCCAAGGTATCCTAGCCTATGCAAGGCAAGCAGATGTTAAAGTTACAAAGCTGTTTACAGAAGGAAAACACAACCATTTATAAAAAGGGTAGCTTGCTCATGAAAAGCTCAGGTCCATTTTTCACTTCTGCCTCATCTCTCTACCAGTCCCAGTATGAAACCTCTCCATCCTGTAGCATGTGACGGAGAAGTATCAGTAAGGCTGCTGTGAGAAACTCTGTTACAGTCTCTTGTTTGGTTCTGCTCCTATTGTCATCTTGGCCTTGGGCAAGAAATTGTGTTGGAAGACATGGGAAAATTTGTGTGGGAGCTTGTGTATAGGATACATAGGTGCTGATAGGTGTTAGTTATGATGGAGAAAATGAACATAGCCAAGGACTTGCTTAGATCACCAAGCTACTCCACCTCACCTTTCAACAGAGTGTTACTATCCAGTGATGGGTGACAGCCATGGTGGAAAAAAAGCAAGCTGTGTCTGGCTTTTACAGGCAGTTGCAGACTGCAGTGTTATGTGTATAGTCATCACTTGTTCAGCTGCACAGTCATTGACTGCCTCCTCCCAGCAGTTTGTAGAAAGGATACGTCTTAATTTATTGTGGTAAAAAAAATTGTTTGTTGTAAGAGCAGTTTAGGTTTGAAAATTGAAAGATGCTATGTAGAGCATATTGGCCTCACTGGAAAAGCAATATAGTTGTGAACCCTAAATAACGGCCCAAAAAAACCCAGAATTTGCACATACATTGACATTTTCTGAGGCAGACGAGTTAAACCGATGTCAAGGAAGTTCTGAGGAAATATATGCACAGACAGAAGGAAAATAAATCAGTGGAGGAACAATGTTAATATAGAAGGGAGGGAAATGGCACAGATTGGAAGAAGCAAAGTCTTGAAAGATACTCAGAAATACTTGGACTGTTGCTGAAAAGAGGCTAGGATTCACAAAAGCAGCAGCAGAAAATATATATAGTAAGGCAATGTGCAAAAAAAAAAATGTAAAATAAAGATAGAGACAGAGAGAACTGAGGAGGAAGACTAAGGAACACCATAGAAACATGCAGGAAGGAAAAAATGATTGAATGGCAATGGAAGGACAAAAGCAAAGATAATAATAGTGGTAACAAGAACACTCATTTTGCCATTGCATCTTGCATTGTTTACAAATCCCTCTTTACAGATGGGCACTGGAGCACTGAAGCCTGAGCAACTGGCCTGAAACCTGAGAGCAGGGAACAGCAAAGCTGGTGTGAGCTGAACCTGAGGAAGATGTTGGCCCAGCTTCAGGGGGGAAGTGTGGGAGGGGCAAGATGGTGTTGGGCAACCTTCTTACTCTTTCCTCCTTTCTCCCCTCATCATGTCTGATACTTCAAATATCATTTGAATCCAAAACCAATTCTATACTTCATAGGAAGAAAGAATAGGTGAGAAAGGAAAGAAAGATTTTTGTCACAGTTACAAAGCCATATAGAATCATAGAATCATAGAATCATTAGGGTTGGAAAGGACCTCTAGGATCATCAAGTCCTACTTTCATCCTAACATCATTCATTAGACCATAGCCTCAAGTGCTATGCCTACTCATTTTTAAACACCTCCAGGGATGATGACTCCACTACCTCCCTGGGCAGCCTGTTGCAGTGCCTAATCACTCTCTCAGTGAAGGATTTCTTCCTAATATCTAATCTAAACCTCCCCTGACACATTTTGAGGCGATTTCCTCTCGTTTTATCATTAGTAATTTGGGAGAAGAGACCAACACCAGCCTCACTACAACATCCTTTTAGGTAGTTGTAGAGAGCAATAAGGTCTCCCCAGTCTCCTCTTCTCTAGACTAAACAACCCCAGTTCCCTCATCCTCTCCTCATAAGGCATGATTTCCAGACCCTTCACCAGCTTCATTGCACTTCTCCGGACCCGCTCCAGCACCACAATGTCCTTCTTGTACTGTGGTGCCCAAAACTGGACACAGTACTCAAGGTGCGGTCTCACAAGTGCCGAGTACAGGGGCATGGTCACCTCCCTACTCCTGCTGGTCACACTGTTTCTGATACAGGCCAGGATGCCATTAGCCTTCTTGGCCACCTGGGCACACAGCTGGCTTATGTTCAGCTGGCTGCCCACCACTCCTCCCCAGGCCTGTAGTGTTGCCTGGGGTAGCTGTGACTGAAATGCAGGACCTAGCAATTGGACTTGTTAAACCTCATACCATTGACCTAGGCCCATTGATCCAGCACATCCAGATCCCTCTGCAGAGCCTTCCTACCCTCAAACAGATCAACACTCCCACTTAATTTTGTGTCATCTGCAAATTTACCGAGGGCACATTCGATCCCCTCATCCAGGTCATTGACAATGATATTAAAGAAGACTGGTCCCAAAACTGAGCCCTGAGGGACACCACTTGTGACTGGTCACCAACTGGACTTAACTCCATTTACCGCCACTCTCTGGGCCTGGCCATACAACCAGTTTCTAACCCAATGAAGAGTCCACCTGTCCAAGCCATGAGCTGCCATCCTCTCCAGCAGAATGCTGTGGGAAAAGGTGTCAAATACTTTACTGAAGTCAGGTAGACAACATCCACCACTCTTCCCTCATCCACTAGGCAGGTCACCTGATCACGGAAGGAGATCAGGTTGGTTAAACAGGACTTGCCCTTCATGAACCCCTGTTGGCTGGGCCTGATCCCGCTGTTGTCCTGCACTTGCCGCGTGAACACCCGCAAGATGAACTGTTCCATAATCTTCCCTGGAACCAAGGGAGAGACAGGCCTCTAGTTCCCCAGATCCTCCTTCCTGCCCTTCTTGTAGATGGGTGTCACATTGTCAAGTCTCCAGTCATCTGGGACTTCCCCAGTTGACCAGGATTGCTGATAAATGATTGAGAGAGGCTTGGCAAGTTCCTCTGCCAGCTCCCTCAGCACCCTTGGGTGGATCCCATCTGGCCCCATAGACTTATGGGCGTCCAGTTGGCTTAGCAGGCCTTTCACTACTCTTTCCTGGATTGTGAGGGGATTATTCTGATCTCCATCCCTATCTTCCAGCTCAGGGGACTGAAAACCATGAGGATAACTGGTCTGACTATTAAAGACTGAGGTAAAGAAGGCATTAAGTATCTCAGCCTTTTCCTCATCCTTGGTAACAATGTTCCCCCTCGCATCCAATAAATGGTGGAGATTCTCCCTGGTTCTTTTTTTGTTGTTTATATATTTGTAAAACCACTTTTTATTATCTCTTGCAGCACTGGCCAGGCTGAGTTCTAGCTGAGCTTTTGCCCCTCTAATGTTCTTTCTACATGACCTAACTAAATCCCTATACTCTTCCTGAGTAGTCTGCCCCTTCTTCCCTTTCTCCTAAGTCCCAGCGAAAGCATCCTGTTCAGCCATGCCAGTTGTTTTCCCTGCCAATTTGTCTTACAACACATGGGGACAGCCTGCTCCTGTGCCTTTAAGAGTTCCGTCTTGAAAAAAGTCCAGTCTTCCTGGATTCCTTTTCCCTCTAGGACTGTACCCCAAGGGACTTTCTCAAGCAGTGTTCTAAACAGGTTAAATTCTGCCCTTCGGAAGTCCATGGTAATAGTTTTGCTGACCGCCCTCCTTACTTGGCCAAGAATTAAGGATTCTATCGTTTCCTGGTCGCTAAGCCCAAAAGGGCCTCCACCAATCACATCATGCAGCAGACCTTCTCTGTTTGTAAACAACAAGTCCAGCAAGGCACCTCCCCTGGTGGGCTCACTTACTAGCTGAGTCA
>JANHFX010017759.1:0-25954 GCA_027560015.1 Chloroceryle amazona | reverse complement strand
AAAAATCTATGTAAGCAATAAAATATAACTTGAATTACAGGAACTGGCTTTTTTTTACTGAAGGTTGGGAATCCTGCTTCTAATACTGTCAGGGGTGCAACAGAACGGCTCAAACTATTTTTACCTGCTTCCTTCTATGTGCTCTGAAACAGCATGCTTTTAAAGTATGGTCTGTGTCAGCAATGTCATAAGTAACTTCACATACTATAATGTGACTACACTATAGCAACTATAGTATGCCGTGAGTGAAAAATAAAAGGCACTTGGCAGTATTTCTAAGTTAAGACAGATTTGCTAAATAACTCAGATACAGATACTGAATAAATAAATAGAAATTACTGACAAGTAATATCTCCTTTTTGAGTAAGGAGCTGGATGGCACCATCAGCTGGTGCAGTTTGGAGCTGGCACTACAGGGTGGTGCAGCCATGCCATGTGTTAAAGGATATATTTTTTTTTTTAACTCTGCTGCTGTGTTTCAGTAGTAGTGTATTTGTTAGAGGAAAGGAAAACAACTTTTCTGGAGAAGTTCTTTGCCAATAATTCAGAAATGGCTTGGTGTCTCCTTAAAAAAAGAATAAAAATGAAATCTTTATTACAGAAATCCAATTACAGAGTTATCTTTGAGTCTTTTCTTTTTTTAGACATCATTGCTAAAGCTGATGCTCCCAGAGGAAAACTCCAGTGTGGTGCATCACAGCTGGGTCAACATTCGATAATGCAAACAGTGACTTAAAAATGGTTCTTTTATATTTTATGAACTGCATATGGTTTTATGTTCCCATGCATTTCATTTTTTCCTCTTGAAAATGCATTGGTTGGGGGGGGGGAGGGAGGGGACGGGGGGAGGGAAGCTTGTATATAAGTTTCTTGGTGATAACAGATTAACTTTTCCTCCTCATGTCCCTGCTTTCCCAGTTAGAAAAGGTGATATTTTAATACAGTGCAATATCTGTTTTCTTTTTGAAATAAATACTGGGTATTTGGCAGGAATGTAAGTTGTGTAGGTTTTTTTCCTAGCCATGGAGTACTGATTTTTTTCCAGCGTCATAGAAGGTAATTGAAGTGTTTGAGAGAGGGCAGAAACCAGAGGAGTCTCTGCTCCTTGATGGCTTGCTTTTGGCAAAAGGATTTAGATGCTCAACATGTAGAACAATGAGGAACATCAAAACAGATTTGTTTCATAGGGGATATCCTAAGGTGCAGTTGAAGCATAGCTGAGCTGTTAATTGAATGGTTCCCTTCAAAATCTGGCAACAACTTCCTTTACATGTTTTTAGTCCTAAAACAGCTTCAGAAAAGGCAGAGGATGACTATTCAGCCATGGTCTTTTTAGGCTTAAATTAATCTTGAAAAGCAGGTGCACAGATATAGATTCATGTTCCTTCCTCCAGACTTCCCCGTATCTTCTCTCGGCAGCCTCACACTTGCCTGTTGCCCAAGGCTGTGCTGTGCTACTGCACACATGGCAGAGCCTGAGATAAATTTTGAGGCAGGAGCAAGGCATTTCAGTTTCTCTAGTCTATTTATGTTTGTTTATTTGTTTTGTTTCTGCTTGCTTGTTTGGCAGTTGATCAGCCTGGACTGTCAGGAGATGGGAATAACCTTTAACTTTGCAATTTGGCCTGGGTTTATACAGTCAATCACCTTATGAGGCAAACCTTAACCTTCCTACCAAAACCTGAGGCCTCCAGACACCTGATTAAATGCTAAATGTGAAAAATGCTCTCCTTCCTTTGTGAATTTTCATGTCCTTTCTCATTTATATTCATCACATGGAGCTTCTTTCAAGAAAATACAACTTATTCGCCCCATACTAGTGAGGGGAAAAACTCTCAATTTAACCAAAAAAATAAACTAAAGGCTGAAATACTGCTTCTGAAACTTTGTTTCTGCATAAGTTGTGGCAGAAAATAATTGTAATGGTTATTCCAGTGCTGCCCTACTGAGCTCACCAGCTCTTTTTCTTGAGCCTGCCATCATTCAGTAGTTAGAAAGAACAGAGCCACATTTAACAAAACCCTTTTCATGTCAACTGTGGAAGGCTAACCCTATAAAACTGAAGGCATTTTTATTTAGGCTAAAAATACTTTTATATAGTTTTAAAAGCATTTTTTTTGTTAATTTACAGTGTACGTGTTAATTACAAGTGACTTTATAAACTTAAATTCTGTGCTGGAGCTGCCAAAGGGGAGGATAGAAATTGTCTGATCTCACCTAGAAAAATGTATTTTGTCAAGGATGCACGATGTAGATTCTGGATTGTGCTTCTGGCTTTGTTGGCACAGCACCCTCCCCCCACGCTACAGAATTCTGGTTTTAATTAGTACTTCTGTTACCTTGATTTTCGTAATTGAACAAAAGCAGATGCATACCTTGCCACTACAGTTTTTAATGAGCAGTATTGTTGGACTGCTGGTGGGACTCTCTCTATGCTCACAGTTACTCCAGCCTGTCAGATAGCAGAAGATAAGAAATCAGTTTGGGCTGGTTTATGTGCTGGCTTTTCCTCCAAGTTGTTTTTGTGGTACACGTGATCACAGTGTTTGGTTGCAAAGAAAACTCCTTAAGTGGGAGCAGAGAGCTTATAGGGAGAGTAGAACATCTAGCATGATGCTAATGATGAACTGGCACTTTCATGTCAGCATTTTACCCTTGTCTGCTTGATGGTGAGGGTTGCAGGAATCTCATTTGATGCCAAAAGACTTTACTTCAAGACTAGTATTTTTTTCCAAGTGTATGCACTGATATCTTAGCCATTGGTTATATATTTGAAATGTTTCTGGACATGTGAGCATCAAGTCTGCATCTCATCCAGCTAAGCAACTGGTAAAGGTTGTCTATCTTCACTTTAACAAATGTGTATATGTGGGAATGTACAGGCCCAAATATGGGGCCGTTGGGGTGACTGGGTTACTTTACTCAATGCTTGCATGGGTTTAGAGAGACTTTTAAATTGCTTTCATTTTAAATTGCAACTGTTTCCATTGCTCAGTTTTCACAGTTGAAGTTTTGTGGTGTCCTTTACTAACTTTATCTAGGTCTTCATCTTCCCAAATAGAATCAATCTTCAGTATGACAACAGGTAGGAGGTGAGAATCAGTTGTGAAGTGGGTTAAATAACATTTTCTTACAAGTCATGGTTAAAATTGATCAATTTTTGTCTTGTGTAAAAATTCCACAGCTTATAGTAGGAAACAGTACAGAATGAGACACCTAAATTTCTCCCAGGTGCAGTGAAGATAAAGGTGGCTGTTGCATAATAAAGTGCAAAAACTCTATGTGGCTAATGTATTTTCAGCATTTTTTTCTTTCCAAAGAAAACAGCTTTCTGGTGCAAGACAGGTCTTGCATGTCAGGGTGGCTGTTGTTCATTTGAGATCTTTGAGCCATCTTGATTGCTGTTTCTTGCAGTGTTCAGGCATTGTGGATAACAAATTATGTAATTATCAAGTCGGGTCACTGTGCAAAACAATAGAATATGCTCTAGAAACTGCCACAAATTATGCAGTGTTGTTGCTCAACTATCAAAATAGTCCCAAAAGATTTTTTGTAGATTCATATAAACTCAAAATTCAACTGCTTTTGTTGGCTGTTTTTGGTCAATACCAGAACAATTCCCAAAATCTTACTTAATTTAACAAAGTCCAAGCTGCTGAACAATTGTAGTTACTGAAGTTTCCATGTTATTGGATCTAGAGCAACTCTCTGACCTCCAGAACCCAGTCTAGACCCATGAACCAATTCAGAACCCAATCTAGAACCTCCTTCCCCTACACTCAGATGCCTGCCAGTTCATCCAAATGCCAGCTGAGGAACATCCCTCACCTCCAGCTAAACCCGTCCTTTGGGCTACAGAGAATGCAGTGCTTTTCCCTGTACTTCCACTGGGAATTGTCTCTCCACTAGTGGAGTTGTGGGTTTTTTTTCCTCTTAATATTTTGACCATGCTGTGTAGCATAGCCTTTTAGAACGTCATGATGCAAACAAGGGAGGGCCCCGAGGCTGCTCTAGAGAATGACACTTGTCTGAAGCCACATGAAGCTGTTTTTACATAGAGATGATTCATGTTCTAAGACTGTGGGGAGCGGGGTCAGTTCTATATTCTGGCTTTCTGCCTTGGCTTTGACTATTTGATTTGTTAACTTCTCTCTTTCCTTCTCTTACTTTATGGTACTTAATGGTATTAAGTACCTAAATATGATTATGGAGTTGTATTTTTTCTGCTGATGCCTCAATTACCCTTCTTCCATAGCATGTTTTTTTCTTTGTGTGCTGTGTATTTAACTTGTATGTTTTGGGGGATAGAGGGATTCATACTGGTCTGTACAAAGGAATGGTCTTCAACTCAGAGTTTAGAGATTCTTCTACGCTACCAATCACATATGTTGCCTTCAGAATCTTTTTTCATGTACTCTTGTCCAGAGTTTAGTATTTTAGAGTTTTCAGCCCCTGCTCAGTTTGGAGCAGAGATTGGGATTTTCTGTTGCACCTTATCAACCAAAGAGTTGTTCTGAGTCCCTAGATATGGAGCTGCTTTGTAAATTCTTGTTAAAGTCACTTTGGTTATAGTCATTAGTAACTAAGACCTGCACCCCACTGTGTTTCACTGGCGCTTTATTAGCAATCAGTATATACTAGTATTGTGTTGGTTCCCTACAGCCAGAGTCCTATCATATCAGGATCTTCACTTATATCCAAAAATAGTAATGCTGGAATGAACAGAAAAATAGTCTGGCTGCGGTTATGGAAGAGAGGGAGGAGACAGGTGATGGGGACTATGCTGCTTGGCATAATGCTCTTGGCCATTAAACAAGTAGAAAAAGGTAACTGATGGGCCTTGGGACACAGTAGTACAAACACCCAAGCACTTACTGCAGTATCAAGAATGCAATTTAAAAATAAAAGCATATGAAATATCTCCCAAGAATGCTCAAACTGGAGTGTTACTCTCATGACTGCATATTAATGAGCAAATAATGATTTGCTGTGAAATCACCCAGCAAAGGCAGCAGCTGGAGTAAATCACAGGGTGGTTCCACTCTGGATACAATGCCCAATATTGTGCTATGTCATGGGAAACATGTAGAGTAGCTGGAGCCAGTGAAGAGGAAAAATAAGGTCTGTGGGAACAGGGGTATTAATTGTAATGGGGGGGGGGGGTGGGGAGGGTGTTTACACTCTGCTAGCTTCTGTAAAAATCTGATGGGGCAATTAGGAGAAGGTGTTCCTGCATATGATCCCTATTCCTACAAATGCAAGGATTCTATTTAAAATTTAAAAAAATGAACAAAGATCTTTCCAACATCTCAGGCTATGATGGGATTGATGAAATGGCAGTCTGTGTGGGATGTGGGGAGAGAAAATATCACCGCCAAAGGCAGCCTAAGACAGGGATAAGGCAAAAAGTCATTGATGGCAGAGATTCGTGAAACAGTAACTGGGAAGCAATGGTGGAAATATTAGAGAGTTGAAGAAAGGGTTGTACCTGCTTGGGGGTACAGTCAGTCAGAGGAAATAAAAGAGCTGTTCTGTCCTTCCAGTTGATGTGCAGCTTCTGGGACAGCAAGCACAGCCCCTCACTGCCAAGTGGCAGGCACTGTTAGTCAAGACTGCTCTGCATTTTAGAGGAGAGGCTATAGACTAAGGGCTGGGTCTTTTAATGCCTTTTTAATTCTTCTATTTAAAATGGCTAACTTCTTACTAGTGTGTTCTTTTGACTGCTTGCTTCACAATTTTAGTTTCTTTTCCTGACTGCAAGCAAATGTAGAATATTGCACTTCAGTTCAAACGCTTTTATACTTTAGGGGAGGATTTATTTTTTTAGTGCCAGTTATCCTGCAGAGTCAACAATTCAATATTGAACTACACTGTGGTTACTGCACTGCCACCAGAATTGTGAAGTGGGATATTTCCAGCTGTAGGAGTGCTACTGCTAACAGAGGTTAATTGCTGCTGATAGTGGTGGAGTTCTCAGAAAAGAAAGAGCAGACTTCCAGAGGCAGGTTACAGTTTAGGAGTGGCACCTGGAAGAGTCATCTCTTAGTTTGTAAAATGAACAGGTTAGAAAGGTTGATGTGCAAAGCAATATGCTCTACAATGCTCTTATAAATCTCTTCTGCAGAACAACTGCACTGTAAGCGGTAGTAAAAATCTATAGAAAACCAGGCTTTTCTAAGGTATGGTGACATTCTTAAAGAAAAAATTGACATAATTTTAGTTTCACAGCCTCTTTGTCTTACAGTGTGCATTTGATAGTTTCCAGAAAGACATGGTTTGATGTTTGAACTTATGTGATTTTTTAAAATTTTTTTTTAAAGCTCTCTATACTAACTGATTTTGTTAACACAGTCTACATATTGCCACTGAGAAGAGGGTTGAAAAAGGAGGACTGGAGGAATGGTGGACACATCAGTATAGCTTTGATCCTCAAAAGATGCTGAAAATATTGTAAGTATTGAAAAAGTAATTTGGCTTCAAGAAACAAAAAACATATTGTGGTTTTGAAGAGGAGAAACCTATCCAAACCCTTTCCTTGAGGGAGATCATCTGCATAGTCAATCAGCAGGAAGAGCTCAAGATTGCATCTTCACTTTAATGATGCTCTGAGAGTGTCCTGCAAGAGCACACAAGGGAGTAGGAAGGGTAGTCTAGAGCTCACTACTATTATGATAACAGCTTAAAATGGTTTGGAGGAAGAAAGGAGGAGGATACTTGTAGGGAGTATTTATTTCCCTGCCCAGATGGAGAGGGAAGAACATGTGCTGTCAAGTGGAATCCAGATGAACATCTGTCCTGGGCTTACTACTTTCAGTAATTTTAAGTAAATAACTGAGGGTTCGGAATGAGTCTTGTAAACTGAAGAGATGGCCTAAAATCTAAATATGACATTTGGTGCAGATGAACTGTGGAATTCTTGACTGCAAGGGAGATGCACAGACACGATTGTTACATCCACCTGGTGCTTTGGGTGTGGAGGTGGGGTAATGGGATGCTATGGGGGAAACACAGGGAGTAAGCTGGGTGTCACAGCTGACTGGAGCCCATGATTTGTTGAAAGAAAAAACAGACCCCTGCAAAATAGTTGAGAGCTATTTAAAAGCATAATATATGGGTGGCATGGTTAGTATTCACTCCATCCTACCTGAAACTGGGGAGGAGAGGAATAGAATACTTGAATTTTAGACAAGGGGTAAGAGAGGTGAGAGAGCTAGGATGACCTTTATGGAAAATCAGAAAGAACTGGGTATATTGTGTCTAAAAAGCAGTTGACTGAGAAGACACACTGGTTGTCCAGTGTGAAAAGTTTTCTTTATAAACATATGAAGATCCATGTTCTCCATGGCTGCCTTTCAGTAAGATAAACATCTTCATTAGATGCAATGAAGACCTAGGTCATCAAGAAGTAATTTAAAGTAATTTTAACAAATAATTTTAAGCTTAAAATTACTTATTTAAGCTTTAAAATTATTTCATGGGGTGAAATCCTGAAACGGGTCACAGTCCTCCTTCTTCCCTGGAGGATTTTATGATAAGATCTCAGTAATGTTGACTGAGGCTTCCCTGACCCCCTCTTATTGCAGGAGTTTCACTGGATGACACCTGGAGGTCGCATCCATATCCACGTTTCTGTTACATTTGTCTATAGAAATTCTATGCAAGAATACTAACCTGTGGCAGTACACAGATTTTGATTAGAGGATTTCATACTTCAGTTCCCATTCAAAACTGAAGCTTTGCTTGCATGAGGACTGCAAGGTCAGACTTTTTAAAGGAGTTTTTCATACTCATGTTAAGTATTCATAGTAAACTACATCAGGGATATCACAAAAAAAACCTTGTGGTCCTATTACAGCAGCATCTGCTATTTTCTTAGTCTAGCAAAGCAATTTAGTTCTTGATGGGCTTTTCATCCATAAATCTTAATTCTTACTTAACTTAAGCCCAACATTACAATGGCTTCCGCTTTTTGCAAGTGCAGAAAAGATGCAGATCTGTGGACTTCATGTTTCTGGACAGCAAGATGTACTCTGTGTCTTCAGTCTGTGTTGCCCCTGGCCCCAAATCTATACTGAACACGCACAAATACTAGGCTGTATTGCAAATGGAGTAAAATGTCAAGCGATGATGGTAGGGTACTGTCAAATACCAGGAGCTGGCAGGTGAAAGGAGACGAGATCTACATCTGCTGCTTCAGTTCTGTCAAATGCGCAGTTGATGCTAATTAGTAATGTTTTTACTCAACTGCTTTCATTCTTTTAGGTGATTTTATGAAAGAATTCCTCTGTTTCTTTTGTTTTACTCCAGTGACTGAATGCCTCTTGGTCTCAGCCCTTGGCATTATGTTCAGGTAGAATTTTCTGAAAGGCAAAAATAATAATCCTTCAAATAATCAACCAGTAAAAGAAAATGCATTTTTTTACCTTCTAACAAAATTCTGACCCTGACAACATTGTATTTCTAAGACCTGACTGAAAAACCTGCTGCTAAAATTGCAAGGGAAAAAAAGAGAGAAGGAAATCTTGGTTCTGTGGTTTGAGTTATTTCCTGGCATGAGCAACATGTTGATGTGCTGTAAGCATACAGTTAATTTAAGTTCACAGAAAATTGCCTTGGATTCTGCTGACATTTTCAGAATAAAGGCATACAAGTGGTACTATCCCGTGGTCAGTGCTGTTTGAGACTGGTAGAGCAAAACAGCTTTGGGGAGCTAGTAAAGTTAGAGTTGTTGCTGATAGAAGCCTGGAAATATTATTCGCTTAGCTGAATGTTGGTGCTAACAGATAGTGGGGTGTTAGGGAGCTATTGCATCCTCAGCACCTTGCTGCAGAACAGCTGCCATCTTGCAATCTCCCTAAAAGTCTGCTCTGTCTGCAGAGATAGAGAAGTACCTCAGGAACAGTGCTGAGATTTTCAGTCTTGGAAAAAGAGGATGAAATTGCTACCTCTTGGGAACAGGAGAAGGTCGGGAGTCTTCCCAAAGGTAGTGCTGATAGCCATATTGGAAACCTGCAGCTTCAGGAGTGATTGGCACCACCTCAGTAATCATACCCAGGTTAGACCTTCAACTCTAAACTACTCAGGCTAGATAATAGTCAACAGGAAGAAACCAGCATCTCCAGAAGATGAAGGCTTCACCTCTTTCAGGCTGTGGCTTGACAATACAGGGCCATCGGGGACATAGTTGCTCAAGGAGCTCTTCCTTTTGACTCTTTCTTCCAGTGAATTTGTTCCAGTTTCCTGACTGCTGTACAGCTGGTGGTTTGGGTGCTATCATAAGTAGGCTTCTATCATCCAACTTGAGATCAGTACATTACAAAGGAAGTGAGACTCATCAAACAAGGAGTGGACTCCTGTGAACAAGCCTCCTTCCCCAAGGGCATTGTGAGTGGACAAATTCCCTTCTCAGAAAGCACTCCAAGGAGGCTTCCCTGCCTCTCCTCCTGAGAGGGAAGTGCTTTTCTCCTGTGTCGCTCTCCATCTCTTTCAGAAGCTGGTGGGGTTCCTTAGTTCATAGGTTGTCCAGGCACTGTGTGGACAGGATGTTTTTTGTTTAAGGGTCTGCCTTGTTCCTATTCCCCTTCTAACTAAAGCCATTAATAGATGTGTTTTCTTGCCTTCCTGTGCCCACAACTGTCTTCAGAAGAGGTAATACCTTAATTATTGTTCTGCAATTTGAAGATCCACCTCCATGTCATTCAGCCTTTTTTATAATACATGACCCACCTTACACGATCTCCCTCCCACCTCCTTTATGGCACCTCTGTAACTGTAAGTTCAAATTGCAAAATAAAATCAAGATCTTCAGGAGGTCAGGGTGTGGTGTTGCCTGCCTTGCTGCTGTGATGAATTGCTTCTTGGATAAGTCATAGGCCACCGTTGTCAAGCTCAAGCACAGCATTTTTAGCCTTATCAGACTCCTCAGGCTGCCTAATTGGCAGCAGGCAGGAGTGTTTCTGCAGCTGGGCTTCCCCTATCCCTGAGTAACTGTCTCCAGTTAACACAGGCCAAAGAAAAGCAGGTGAGTTCTTCCACTGCTTCCCCACAGCCCCTTCAAGGACAGGCATGTTGTCCAGCCAGTTTACTAGCAATAGAAGTGATCTCCCCTGCTCTGAAAAGCATAAGGATGTTCAGAGACTGAAAGCTAGAGACCTGATGAAGAAAGCACTTCATCTGAGGTGGAGCCTGATATTTCTTAGACATGGCTGCTGGTGCCTGCTGATTGGTGGGTTTTGATGCCTGTGCCTGGCCAGGTTTCTTGTATCAAGAAGCAACAGTTTATGGTGAAACTTCAGAAACAAAAAATGAAACCAAAGGCCTTTTCTAATCCCTCCCTTATAGAAGAGATTGAGATGTTTCAGGGTCCCTGAGCACCAGCAGGTCTCGGAGAATAAATTGCTGGCAGGATGCTCCAAGTGTGGCTGTTTCTTGAGGTTTCTGTCATGCTCTTGTTGTCTACCTCAGCATCTGTCACTGTGAGTTAAATGCAATGATCAGCATCTGCAGTATCCAGCCTTTCTGCTTGCATCAAGCAGTACCTTGATGCTTTGCAACACTATGCTTTTGTTTCTGCGCTAGACCCGAGAAAACCCAGTCCCCCGAAAGGGGTGGTGGTGATGCAGGATTTGAGGGATTTTATTCCAATGACCAGCTTCTGATCTAAGTAATTCTATGAAGCTGCTGGGTAGTCAGTAAGATGTACCAAGGAACACAAGGTCTTCACCTTGACTTGTCTTTTATAACAACATCACTGTAGTGGCATCTGCTGGCAAGGTTTACAACTGCAGCGTTTTCCGTGGTAACAGATGGGATAGATGGGTATTAGTGCAGCCACTAAAGAATGTTTTACTGACATATTTAAAATGCCATATCAAGGACATTTAAAGCTCTGAGTGAGCAGGTGTAACCTTCAAGTTGACCCTGGTTTGAGACAGAGTTTGGATGAGGCACTGCTCGTGTTTGTTCCAGATGGAATTTTCCTGAAATCCACTTTACATTTGTAATTCTTTGCTCTAAATATTATGGAATAAACTCACAGATTGATTGTTTGTTTATTTTAAGGATTTTCTTTTCCTGAATCAGTGTCAGTCCTAGAACATCTCAGCCCTCCTGAAGTCACCTTTCTTTGAGGTCTGGCACAGATGAAAAAATGACGGAACCATGTGAATGTGCTTCCCTAGTTAGGCCACATAATTTCAGTATTTTTCACTGGGACATGGTCAGAGCAAGCAGCATGTCCTCAGGAAGGAGCAATGCAAGCAAAAGGAGGTACCAGAATAGCGAGTGCATCTCTGGAAAATTACTCTTGAATTCGTGTTGCTGTGCAAACCCATCAAATACCATGCAAGTTCCAGGAACTGTATTGCACCTCTTGGGACTGAGTTTATTTTAAATGCTGAAAGAAGTCGCTTTTTAGACAAATATCCAGTGACTTAAACTAAACGAGCAAAACTCTCCTTTATTTTCCTTCAGGGTTCATGACTAGAAAAGAGAGAAGTTCATCTGAGTTTCATATGTCAAGCAACAGAATGCACTATGTGCTTTTTAAACACTGAAGGGATTCCCTCTTCTGGAGGTAATGTAAGCAGATGCACTCAGTTAACACATCTCTTTACCATGTCAATAGTAAATTGAGAAGCAGTTGTAGTAGGAGCTTAAAGGTTTTTGTAGCTCATTTTATCATATAATCCAAAGCAGCACTCTCTGGTACTGATGTCTTCTGAAGACCCAAATTGTGTGCTTGGTTTCAAGCTGCAGATTGTATCTAAAATGGCATTCAATGTATAATGTATAATTAAGCAGTTGGAAAATAAAAAAGTGAATAATCTGAAATGCATCTTTCTCCACTGGGAAAATGTTAACTTTGCATACTAGACCTGCACAGCTACTCTTTGGGTTCAGTGTTTCAGATGAGTATAGAAAATATATGCATATATTTGATAATTATAGTAGTGAAAGACTAAATTAGCTAGATGAGCCCCCTGCTGTACTGCATAATAATTTGGCAAGTAAATGTACTGCTGGTGAATAAATCAAAGGCATTAAAAAAAATACTGTTCATCTTTTTATCTGCAGAACTGCAAGAGCTGTTTGTATGTGTCACTTAGAGAAGCTATACAGCAAAGAGCTGATGAAGCTTTGTGAAACCTATTGCAGCACTGTCTTGGTGCTATATAGAGTCTTAGAGTGGTAGTGGTTGTATATAAATGATACTGTCAGAAAACTTCTGTGTTATGTTTCGGAGAAACAACAGCATAAACCCAGCACAATTTGCACTATTTTAATAGAGTGGACTTTGGTCCTGAGTAATGTCTGAGACTTTTATTAAGGAAGCTCAAGAACAGATGCTCTGATACAGTGTATTGCACTTTGGGAGTATTACAAGATCCGTTTTGGAACAGAGCAACAAGAGGCATAAAAGAGCTGAATGTTCACCAAAATGATCCTATATATTATTTAAAAATAGCTCTTGGTGTACTATCTGAGCATTTGATTCCTGACAGCTGACTGAAACTTCATTTCTTTTTGACCAAAATCCTCACTGCATGGCAAGCAATTCAGCACTAATGTGCTGACTTTAGTGGGTTGTGGCAGCACACAGGAAACAGCCTAAAGCACAGAAACCACACTGCTGGGACAGCCAGTTATGTGTGCTGCAAAAAGGTTTCATCTGCCATAGCACCAAAAGAATTGAATTTAAAAAAAGAACAAAACCTTATGTCATTTCCCTCCCATCTTTCAGATGCCACCAGCTTGTCCTAAGGGTGAGCAAGAGCTGAATGAAGTTGAAAACAGGATTGGAAACCTTTGCACCGTGTCCTGAGTGAGGGAATCTGCTTGGTGCAGCCTCACGAACCCCAGTGAATTAATTTCTTTCTGACAAGGGCTTAGCTCTGCGCTGTGTCTGGCTCCACCCGGAAACTTAAATTGGTGCTTTGTGTGAACTCTCACTGAACCTGAATCACAGTTTCCGTATTCACCATCTCTTTTGCTTTGAGTAGTAAAGTCTCCTCATTAATCTGGGTCCTGTGGAAGATGGTCTGATGCCATGCAGCCCAGCAGCCTAGATGGAGAAATGGTTGCAGGAGTCCTGGATGTATAGCTGGTGCCCATATGCAGGTTAGCTGTGTATTTGTTACACAGCCGATGTCCTGCATTCCACCTACAGCTTCTAGACTTGATGGTAGGGGAAGAACTGATTTTTTTCCAACTTACTGAACTTAAACCAGAGGTGAAAAAGCAAAAACTACAGCTTCTAGTTAGGGGAAAAAAAAACAAACAAACAAACATAGGTAGGAGAAGATTTAAAAATTTTTAGTTTAATTATTAAACTGCACAATACTTAGAGAGGGATAAAAAGCCCTGTTGCTGGGAAGGTCCTGCCCTGGTTGTTGGAACTGTAGGAATTCAAACATATGATATTGAAATGCATGCTGTTTATTTTGGGGGAGGTAGGGCTTGTAAAGCAAGCCAGTAAATGACTACGTATCTACAGAGCACTAGAGTACCACCTGCACTGGGAAAGTCTACAGGGACACTGCTGTTTTCTGTTCCAAGACAGGTATGGCAAGAGCTGATATTGTTTTGCTGCATGTTTGTCTGGAAGTACCCACTGAAAATGGGATACTACAAAAACTGATGGGCTTCAGAATTTAGCATAAAATGCTGTATTTCATCTCAAAATCAAAACATGCACAATGTGCTACCAAGTGCAGCTGATGAGGTGTAACATTAAAGGAATGCTACTGGTTTTTCATATCTAACTTCCAGTATGTTAAAGCTTTTCATCTTAACTTTCCAAAGACTGTCCATACTTTTAAAATTTGTTATAAAGTATATTTTTCAATAATCAAAATTCAAATTGTCATTCCACCCCTTAAGTCAAAGGTTCAATCAGAATGATTCCTACATCTTTTGCCTAGCAATGCAAAAATGGTCTACAGACAAATTCACTTCTAAACATATGTAATATGATATAATTTCACCTTTTTAAAAATATTTCTAGTGAAGCTGAGGTTTGAAGTGATCTAGCTTGATTCCATGCATAAAGAGGTGTGGGAATGCGTGGGCATGTTCATTGGTAGCCTGAATTTGGACATAACCCTGAATGTATCGCTTAAATCTGAGGTTGAACTTGAATCAAGAGAGATGTCGGTTTGATTCCTTCCTATCTAAGTTGATCTTTCTACTTCTTGAAGCATATTTCAATAACCCACTTGTTATCTTCCTCTGGGTTGCTTTATGCTATCATTGTTTTTATCTATATGTTCACTTGATTATGGTGCTGCCTTCTGAGCCTGTCACCACTGTCACCACTTTATAATGCATGTAATTATTTCTCTGTGGGCTGCCAGACCTGCTAATGATGCTGCGTTGGCTGGTGCTGCTGTGAGAGGCGAGGGCTGTGTGCTCACTTCTGCTGAGGGTGACTGAAGCCGGAGCACGGCTGGTAAGAGCAATGTAGGTCAGAGCAGTCTCAGGGTTGCTTTGTGGGGGCATTAATAGTGGCTGGGGTTTTTGCATCAAGTTCACAGCAATTTATTCTGTTAGGGCCCTTGGATCCTCCTGAGATTTCACAAAAAGCATGTTCTTGTGTGTTCACAGTGTGGTTTTTGATTTGTGCGTCACCTGCAGCTTCTGATGAGTTCTGCTCCCTTGGGGACCCTGAGGTTGGTGGTTTTATGAACTTTCTCCAAATTAAAGTTTGGCTACTTGTTCAAAGCGTGATGCTCAGAACTGGATGCTGTTTCCTGATGAAAGAGTATATCCAATTAGTTCCTCTAATTTACTGGCCAAAGCAGCCTTCACAGCTTTCTGTCATATCTGGAAGCTGACAGTGAATCCAGTAAGACACTGTGCTCTTAGTGTCTTCGTGTGTAAATTAACCTATGTGCAAACAGTAAATGTCAGGATGCTGAAATCACAGATAAAAATGGGGGTCTTGTACTACCAAAGCTTGAAATTACTCTTGTTAAACAGGAGGGAAATATTTTTGTATTACAGTTCATTGAACTCACGTAGTGGACGTGTAATACAGTTAACATACCAGTGCTGTGGCACAGCAAATGCAGCTTCTGCTCTTGGAGGCCTCTACACAGCATCAGGTACGGGTCACAAAGCGGAGAAGGAAGAGACCACGGAAGAAACATCAGATCAAGATTTTGCACTGTAAGTTATTTCCCGTGAACAAGGGTGGGGAGGGAGAAAAAGCAGGGATGAAAGGTACCTCAGCCTCAAGATTTCTTTGCACAGCCTGTTTAAGGCCAACACCTAGTAAATCAGACCCAGTTTTACCTGGGTAAGTGTAGTATAAGCCCAAGAATGACATCTAAGATAGGGCCGGGATAAGGTTACAGCTGCATGTACCCCTGGCTCCAAAACGAACTTGTACACTCACACACACGTAAGCACACAGAAATACTCCCTCTTCCCTCCCCCAGCCTGCCTCACTGTCTTGCAACCCTGTTTTCATTAGAGGGGGTCACTTGCAGGCTATCTTGGCTTTGGAACTGAGCTCGGGGGTGTGCTGGGAGCACAGTGTGGGGAGCTGCATGTCAGCAACTGCCGGGTCAGGCTGCACTGTAATGTAGTGCTGCCGTTCTGAGCTGATGAATCCTTGGTGATCTGCCAATGACTCCAGGAAAAAAACACACAGGAGAATGAAGAAATCTCAGCCTTTTGTTTGGAGTCCTATGTCTGCAAAGCAGGGGCTTCCACTTTCATTGAAAACTGGAAAAAAAAAAAAAAAGCTGAATACTGTGAGATCTAGGCAAAGGCTAGCAAGTTGATGGAAAGTACTTCCCCCCACCTCCAGGAAAAGACAGTGATGGAGGCCTTACAGGGCATTTTTCTCACATATAATTGATATGGTAATTGCAGCGTGTTTAATACACACTTAGAGTGAGAGGTCAGAGCCTACGTTGATTGCTTTGCTTTCCTCTGGTCTAATTGCAGCTCCTCAAACCAGAAACGACATGTTAACAGGGACTGGTAAATGGTCCCTTGCATTCTGAGTGTGTTATTTTCTCTGGTTTTGTACATGAGGTTGCAGTGGAGGTTTGCTCCTTAGGACTTCTGCTGAGAAGAGCATAATCTGCCTTGAACTCTCTCAGTGCTGTGTGGTACCCTGTCAGAGAAGGCTGATAATGGTGCAAAAACCTTTCTACAGCCCTGAGGTTTGCAGGATGGCGGAGTGCATGCACATGTCAAATGATGTTTCAGATGCTGTGGGTTTTTAATGAGGGGAGTGAGCCCAAGAATAAGGGACCTTATTTGCACAACCGTCTGCCAACCTGCTGCTTCATGTGACCTGAAGGCTATTGCAGAGTGTTGGGGTTGGACACAAAACCACTCAGACCCCATCTCTCATACCTAGATACACGTTTTAAAAGAGCAAACTGTGCGGCTGTTTTAACACTGATAAATACCCTTTAGGTAGTAACGCGTTAGTAACACTGGCACAGGGCAACCTTTCTCAACTCACACCAGCATCAGCTTGTTAGACGTGCACAACAAATAAATCCTAATTTTCAGGTTGAATGTGGCAAAATACATTTACCAAGTATCAGCTCCCTGTGTGTGTCTGTCTGTCTGAAGTTGCACATGAGATGGCTTTCAGATGGCTTCCTCAAAGAAGAGACAAAAGGAATACATGTATCGAGAGGGGGATAGATGCAAGGTTTGGAAAGCATGTCATACAGTCATCTAATTTGGGTTCAGATAAGTGGTAAATTCTGCAGTCACTGAATTTTGTGGCTCTATCCAGTGACAGACATTTCCCTGCATGCATCAATAATAAAAGCTCTTTGGATGGAGAGTTGGAATGGCTATTGAACTGCAACAGTCTGAATTTGCTGCTACAATTTCAACAGACAAAATTTAGAGAAAACTTTCTGTAAGCACTAGATAAAAAATTATTTATCAAGCTAGTGATTCAGAGATATTTTTTAAGTCAGAACAATTCCTGGGACTGTCAAGATACTGGGACAAGTAAACTGTGGCATAAGCAGTTTTCGTATTTCTTCCTCCTCCCTGAAAGATTTTCAAAGGGGCCTCAGAAAGCACGAGAGGAAGAGCTGGCTGCAGCAGTAGGAAAATGCCTACCCAGCTGAATTGCAACGTCCTCCCCTGCGCCCAGTGAGTCCCCAGTTCAGAGCAATCAATTTGGGCTTGCAAACCACTCCCTTTAGTCTAGAGAAAGCCCTGTTTCTACCCAATCCGGGAGAGTTGTCTGGTTTGGTTGGGAGGAGAACTGTGGAGGGGACTTGGTTGCTATTGCTTGCTACCCAATATTCTTTTGGGAAGGAGCATGTCGATGTGCTCGCACAGATGGACAGCCATGCGTGCAAGTGCTCTGCATGATCCATCGCCTGTCAGATGGCTTAAAAGTAGAGAAGGGCAAAAAGGGACAGCTGAGAGGGAGCGACTTTGAATGAAGGAAAGGGAAGAAACTGGTATAGCTTCTGCAAGCCTCCTCTTTACTGTGAACACAATGTTGGCTGTTTGTTCCTAAAATGAGCCTCCGACCTGTAGTAGCTAATGTCCGCAGGGAGCTGGTCACAACGGCAGGACTTCAGTGTAAGCGCATGAAGTAGACAGGTGAGGGGGCTGTGGGTATCTTGCTCAGTAATAATCACACCTGAACTAGGGCAGTGGAAATATGTGCTCCAAAGGAATGTGAAGTTATAGCAATACGAGGAAGACATGGAGTAACTCACAGCCTTGCTGTCCCATTGGATACAGTTTATGCTCCCATGTTCTTGTCAGAATGATGGGAAGGACTTCAGCTTCCATCAGTTTAGGTCAAGATCTTACTCTCATTACAAAAAAAAAATTAAAAGATTCTTCCTTAAGAACTGCGTATTTGTTAATTTTACCTCTGTTATTTTTAAATAATTTTGTTCTGTATCATATAAACCAGAGAGCAAATACATCTTTGATTAGACTGTATAGACTAGACTGTAAGGGTACTACAGCTGTGAACAAACTAACTGTATTTTGTGTGAAAGCTGTAGAGTCCACTGTAGAGTTTCTTCTCTCTGCCTTGTCCCTCACAGACCATAAGGTGAAGACCAGAGGCAGCTCACCATGGTCTTGGTGTCAGTGGTTTTTCTTTGATTACATCTCTAAAAGGCACTGCTACTGAGAGGTAAGAGGTTGCATTAAAAAAAAAAAATCCCCCCAAAAAAATCTCTTCTAACTTGTGGGGTTTCCAGGCCCTAAATGGATGATGCCAACTCACAGCCCCTCCATAATTTAAGGCTTGCGGTGTCACTGCAGTAATGCTGCTCTGGGAATGGCACAGCGTTCCTTCTTTCCTCCTGATGGCCCCTGCCTCACTGGTGGCAGCCACGCACTTGCACCCTGGGCATGAAATTTAGTCAGCAGAAATGGTCAAGGGTTTGTTTTCCCCACATGAAGCTACATCCATCTAGAGTGCAACATCAAAACTCAGCTCTGCTCTTCTGTCACTAGTGGGGATGTCAGGCAAGTTTAGCTACTTTGCAATGGGATAAAGAGAGGTGGGAAGAAATGTGCGGAGAAGTAAGGCTTTCTTTTTTTCATTCTTTTTGGGTTATGTTTGGTTTGGTTTGGTTTTTTTCATTCTTTTTTTTTTTCATTCT
Source organism: Chloroceryle amazona (assembly GCA_027560015.1). Lineage (NCBI taxonomy): Eukaryota > Metazoa > Chordata > Aves > Coraciiformes > Cerylidae > Chloroceryle > Chloroceryle amazona. The sequence goes on along the minus strand of JANHFX010017759.1, from coordinate 7,331 downwards.
TTTTGTCATTCTTTCTTTTTGTGTTTTGTTTTACTCTTGCACTGTGTCATGTTCTCAAATGGGGTAATTTGCAGCAGTTTAGGAGAAATTACTGTGATAAGCAGGACTGCTGAAGACCATATCTCCAAACTGCCCTCGCTAGAGCAGCTGCTGAGGATGCGAGCACTACAATACTTTTCCTGTCTGAGGTGCACAACAATAAGGCCCAGAGACGTTGCTTCTGGAAACACTTCCTTTTAGGCAAAATTTGTACATGTTGAATGTGCTTAAACTATAAAATAGATTTTAACTGCGTTGTGTAAATTTCAAGTAAAAAGTACATTCCAGAATTGCAGTGAAAGCTCATAGCTGGCTTCGCCAAATAAATCTGTTGTTATAAATTTTCTGAAGTATTTATATGCAATATATGGGATTTTATATTACAAATGTTATAATTATCAATTCCCTAAATGTGCTTAATTGCGTATATATTCTATATTCATTCTGTATTGTGGGTTATGTGTAATACATACCCTATATAATTATATAAATTTTCACTTGAAATTTTCTCACGTATTTATAAACACTTTCTTGCATGTTTATAAGCCTGTAATCTCTGATTTGCTTTGCACCATTGGTTAACTGTTGAGTTAAAGATGATTTCTCTCTGGTGTATGACTCAGTTCCTCCCTGGCCCTTTGGGAGCTGTGACACCATGTCTATTTGCATGCACATGAAAAGCAGTATTGCAGGGCCAAAAGAGTGTGGCTCACATGCCAGCTTTACTGTGCTAATAAAAATAAATTGAAAGAAACAGGATAAGCAGGCACAAGCCTCTAAATACTATCAGGGCTCTCATTTTGCAAAGAGAAGTCAGTGGAAATCACTGATGCTGATTTATCAAGAACTGGGTAGTGAGTAGGGAGCAAGCCAGAAGCTGGGCTCCCTGTTGCAGTTAAGTGTTAACATTAACTCCTTGTGCCTGCTCCGGCGAGGAAAGGAAGGTTTAGACACGTACGGTTAATGAACAAAGCAACTGAATAAACACAAAGGGGACAAACTAGTTAGCATTCTGCGTATTTTTGGTCTTCTGCAAGGCTGTTTACAGCAACCAGGGGATAGACCGGGGTGTGAGGAGGGTCTCAGTGCTTTGAAAAGTGGAAATTCCCCCCTCCCGGTGAAGGAAATGTTCTGTGCTTGAAAAGGCTCAAGAAGCGGTTGTCAGCTGTGTGCAGGAAGAGAAAATCATCTCATCTTGAACTTGAAAGCAAAACTCAGTTTCAAGTGAATGCCGGGGCAGCAGAATCATTGTCGCAGTTTTCGGTTTGGAGGACCTATACAATCCCTTCATTGAAATGTAAATACGTAAGAAATAGGTTAAAAAGCATTTAGGGAAAGGCTTTTCCCCGAGGTTGTTTTCTTTTTGAAGCAATATGAGAAGCCTCCCCAGGTTTTGTGCATTTACGAACTAGGTCTTTTCAAAGCGAGGGCTGCAGAGGGAAGGTGGAACTGCAAGCGAGGCTGGTTCAATAGCTGCCTACAAAGTAGCTTTGGTAGCGTGAATGTTATAAGGTGTTCCTGGATACTTTGAACAGGAAAGTTTTTGACATCCCACCCTACTCCAAGCCTCTGTGAGCCACCAGGAGTATTGAAAAATATATTTTTGTGTCTGCCAATGCTGGTTTATGCTCTTTTGTTTGCAAGGGGGGAAAAAAAAACATCTTCAAACTTAAAAATGCTCTGAAACCCTTAAGGATACAGTGATGATCTCCTGATTTCTGTTTAGCCTTGCCTAGAGCCTATCTACTTCAGCCTGCAAAAGCAGCCCTGGCTTTTATCAACATCAGTAGCTGCTCCATGACTCCATCTGGGTTTTATTTTTGTCTCCTCTCTCAGGTGAAAGCTCACATAGAGTCTCAGTGCCGAAGTGGCAGGAGAACATGGGGTGGTTGTTGCTCTTCAAGGGAGCCTGAATTCAGCTGGTGCAGGAAATGGCTCTGTAGCTTGCTGCCCTGTGCCACCACAGCCTCACCCGAAGGCTAGTGCAATGCTGGTAAAGGTTGCAACTGGGGACAACGTGCTGTGTTACATCTTGCAGAGAGGAAAGAAACAGAGAAGTAAGAAAGCGAATCGGGTATTTTTTAGATTGTGGTGTTTTTTTTCAGATGTCACCCCTGCACTGTGAGGTCCTCCTGCCCTGTGCCTCAGGCTTTCATTAGGAGTGTATAAAACGGGTAATGCCGATGCTTTACAGGAATAATAGCCTCTGAGCCACACAACAGCAGCTTTACTTTAGAGGAAAAAAGCAATAGAAAGGGAAAATAAGCCCAGTGCAGACCACTGCTAAGATCTGTGGGTCTTCCAGCACATAGGCTTGGACACCGCTGCAGCTCTGGCTGTTGCAGCAGGAGGGATCCATCCAGACCAGGTCAGCTGGAGGATTGTTGAAGGGAAAGCACACTTTAAGAGTAAATAGGGTGAGGCGTGCTGCCTGCTGGCATAAACGCAAAGCACGTAGGAGCAGGAAGCATCTTTGTTCTTGTGCACAGGAGGGTGGTTTCAGGTCAGGTTATCGCAGAAGTGCATTTCTGAGTAGCAAAGTAATGGCTTGCTCTGGCAGCCAGCCCAGCCCACCTAGCAGTGAGGAAGCAATTACATGAAGTTCAGTATCAGGTACCTGTATCTTTGAGGGGGGTTATTTTTTTATTTAACACCGTTTTTAACAATGATGAATCTTAAATCAGAATCCTGCCACCTACTGCCCAGGAAAATGCCAGACATGCTGTGTGCACAGCAGCCTAATTCTGGCCTTAAAAAGCCAAAGCTCTCTGGGACTGATCAGCTTTGCATAGGCTATGGAAAATATTTGTGAGCTGCCCAAATTGCCCTACTGGGACTCTGAGCCAACGTAGTGATGTGTGCAGCAACACTAGCTTTCTTTGAGAACAAAACGTAGTTTCCTTTTGTGTGTTGAACAAATAAACATTGTGTGGGAATTGGTCGTAACAGAAAAAGTACCTTTTTTTTTTTTAAAAAAAAAAAAAAAATCTGACTCCCTTGTTTCAGAACACTGACCTGTTTATTGCCTGGGAATGCCTGTGACTCCTGTCTGAAACTTGAAAATTACAGAGGTATCCATGGCAGGAACAGATGACTATTGCAATAACACCAGGTATAATTCTACATTTAAAATTTAGTATACAAGAAGTGTCTGAAAACTGGCATACTGCCTAGTGCAGAATTAATTAGGAATTTGGGGTTTAGTATAATTTAGGATAGAAACCATCCTAATTATCCTTTCTCCTTTAATTAAATGAGAAATCTGCCATTAGGCTCTGCTTCCCATAACTCATGTTTTGGGTTCAGCTAGTCCTGCCTGGCAAATCAGAGAAATGGAGGGAGGAGAGGCAGAGAAAAAGAGAAGACTGAAGTATGCCACCATCTGTCTCCAGGTACTGGCTTACTGAAATTTTCACATTAATACTGTCTTTCAGCTCTTCTGTCCGATCTGACAACTGCTCACTGCTTAAGCAAGAATTTGGTGATGGATTTGTTCTTTTGTTATAAATGGCCCGCATATAAAGTGATAGCCAAAGTATAGATAGATAGACTTTAAAATGTAGGGAGGAAATGGAGAGACTTGTGGGAATGAGGGAGGTGTAGCCTTTTATATGCAAATTCTGCCCTAAAGGGTTCCGATTCATTTACTTAAATTGCTTCTAATGAAACTAACTTTACATGGGTGTTTTTTGTAACAAGAATTTTAACAGTCGAGCAATGAGCAGTATCTAGGAAGGATCACACATAGGCATTGAAGCTCTGCCCTAATACTCATGACTAATACCTCTAAAACTACATAACCTGATGCATGTATGCCAGTTTTTTTCTGAAGAAAGAATGCCACATGAATGAATTTTCCATTTTTTGTTTGTTTCTCTTTAAACCCTCCATCTTCATAAAACACAGTGGAAAAATTAAGTACATGTACATTATTAATAATAATAAACAGGACTAGTTGAACAGGTTTAATAGAGAAGAAGGAAACTTAAATGAGAGTAGATATACAACAATACCAGCTCCTAAAGCCAAGGTATGTGAGCTAATCTTTTGCAAGATGCATCAGACTGATTTCTTCATTTATCAGTTCTGTTTCGGGCCTGCATATTTCAGTAATTAGATTTACTGTTTTTTTTTCCTAGAATAAGAAGATGAGAGGTATGAGTCTGGCAGCAGCACCACGTACAAGAGACTGAATATAAGCACTATTTTAAACAAAATAATTTCTCTGGTGTCTGTACTCTGGTAAGAAATTTATCATCTATTCAACATATTTCAGCCTTAGAAATATTTGTTACAAATGTTTGTCCAATTTTATCAAAATTATTTTCCTTATGTATCACCCCAGAAGCACAGCTTTCCCTTTTTACATTTAATTCAATTTAAAATATTACAGTGACTTTTTAATACCATTTTGAAACCTGAGTGCACCATTCTACCTCAATGCAGGGCTTCACAGGCCACTGGCCTGGCCCAGTCTGCAGCCTTGCTGCTGATCCCCACCTGACTGAGCACCAGCAGCCCTGTCGCTTGCTCACGCTGGCCCAGCAGCGTGTGGTCCTCTTCAGCTTGTATTACAAAGCTTCTTCAAGATTATTTTCAGCTACTGCATGGACTAGTGCATACTGCCAAGCACAGGCATAAAAAAAATCATGAACTGGTTGCAAAAATAAGGCTGAGGAGCTGACATTTTTTGTTCTCTGTTTATACATCCACATATATTTATATTATGTATATATACACACACATGCATATACTTATGCGTGTAGTTGTTTGGGTTGTTGCTTCAAACCCTTTGAGTTCTGATCATTTTGCATTTGCCAAGGGGTTTGTTGTTGTTTGTTGTTTTTTTTTTCCCCGGGTACCAGAGTACCTTCATGGTTTAGGGATGTAACACTTAATGTGCCATGCGTAGGGATTGAGGCCAAGTCTGAACCTTCATCCAGGGCAGGTCGTCACACAGGAACCAGGAGAAGGTATGTTCTATTCCTCCCGTCCTGTGGAGATCCCAGATGGCTGCAGTGTCACTCTCTGCTCTGTAACCTCTTTCTGAAGACTAAAGAAGACCAGTTCAAAAGCCAGAAGCCTTCTGTGAAACTGCTTGTTAGTCAGGGGGTACGTAGGTGCTGAGAATGGCTTTTCTTTGCATTTTAAAGGACTAAAGTTCTCTCTCTTTAGAATGAAACCCACTTTCTGTTTAAACATTTACAGTTCTTTAATGCACATACCTCTGACATGTCCTACAAATACTTGGAAATACTGTAGTCCATTTTTTCCATAAGCATTCAGAAAATTAACTGTTTCAAGGGTTTATTGCTGGAGTAATTTAACAGTTCTGCAGCAAAAATGGGTAGGTAAGTGGCCCAGCAGAAGATACGGTAGACAAAGCTCTTATCTCAAGACCCATTGCTTGGAGAATTGCATCAGCTTCCCTTAGTCATTAATGAGTCTTATTTATAAATTCACATACAATACAGAAAGGAAGCTTCTTGCACTGTTGTGGAGATCAAAGTTTCAATGTGTTTTGTTTTTTTTCTCCTTCTCCTGTTTAGAGAACTGAAGTCAGCTTACATGTATCTGAATCCCTCTCATCGCCAAGCCCAGCACAGTTGATAGCCTTGGGCACTTTTAAAAAGCTGTTTCTAAAGATAAACAATTTGCAAAAAATTCCCAGAATCCAAGTGCTCAACTTCATTTAACCAGAGCCATACTGTTTGCTTCCAGGCTGATCCTTTCCAGGGGGCTTTAAGTTCCAAATCGATGTATCATAAATTAATATATAATTAGAAACTTCGTCTGTGGTCAAAGGTGGAATCCCTGCCTTACTGAGGTCCGTAGAAACAAAATCTCTATTGATTTAGTTCAGTAAAATTCAGATGTTAATCCCAAATCTCCTGCTTCTTTTTAAAGAACCATTCTATCACTGAAAAAAATATGAAGAAAATTACATATACTAATCAAAACAATCCCCAAAGTGCCTGAGCACACTGACATTCTTTAGTCTTCACAACAGCCTTAAAAAGTGGATTGTGCTTAGTTTTTGAATAACAGTTTGAGAAGCAAAGACGTTTTTTGCCAGGGTGCAGAATTGAGTCTGTCTTTTCTCCCAGGTTACTCTTTGTGATCTAAAATTTTAAAAAATGCATGTGCTCATCACTGTCTACTCGGCTACAGCAGGTAACTGCTTGGCTGTGTATGTCATAAAGACAGCTGCCACCTACATGTCTTCTCATACAGACTGTAGAGGTATTTTCACTAGATAGGCTAGGATGCTTTGGTCATATACTGGAGAAAAGGAGAAAGAGAAACCATATAGTGTGTGTATCTGTATATACACTATAGTCCAGACAGTGTGTGTGCATATAGGATATATGTGTAGCACACATATATAAAAATGCATGGGGTTTTTATAGTCTTATGGGCGTTTTCTTCCACAGAACCAAGGGCTAATCAGGGGAGGAAATAGAAACTGTTTACCCCACCCACCACCGAAGCCTCTGCTAAAGCCGTTTGTCACAACGCTTCTCAGCTTTCTTGGGTTGGCAACTTTATAGGTGGACTCCTTTTCGCAACCTTTTCACAGCACCTATATAAAAAAAAAATATTCGCAAAATAACATCAGAGTAACAAAAATATTTGTCTTAAGCACAGAGGTGCTGAGGTATGGTACAGATACATGGGAGCTCCCCAGACAGCTAGGCTGTTAGATGTACTTGTGTGGCTGAAAGATTAACTTCGACCAGAAATTTTGTAAGTACTTGAGAGCAAAACAAATTTAGGGGAGTTCATGGTCAGTTCTCACTGCTGCAGCGTGTTAAGGTTGTCTTTCCTGAATACTGCAAATATTTGTATATGTTTCCCTTAATGCTGCATGGTTTGGTGAATTTTAGGTGGGTGAATGTAAAGGTGGGTTTAATTCCATGAAAGATATGTACTGGTATCAGAATTGTTTTAATTAATATTTGTATTTGAAAAAATCAGATTCTGCATCTTATTAAATTAAAAGATATAAACAGATAGAAACAGTGTAAAAATGAAGGTCAGAAGCTTATTTGCCTGGTCAATTAAAGTTCAGTTAATTTTTTGGTCTTTAAACTCCATTGGGATGAGAACTCTTCTGAGATGTGATTTATTTTAGCCACAAACATTTTCATGTTAAATGAAAAATAGGACGGGAAAAAAAAATGCAAGCTAGACACTGAATATGCAAACTGTCATGGTTTAGGGTCAGGACAGCCCCTTAGACCTAACAGATGCTCTCTGTTAACCCCCCTCCCTCCCCACAGGGGAAGAGA
>JANHFX010017756.1:5988-29479 GCA_027560015.1 Chloroceryle amazona | reverse complement strand
GAAAGGCGGGGCTTGAAAATCAAAGGAAGGAGTGACAGAAGATGTTCCTGGGGGTTATGCAGACACAGGAGTCAGCCACTCAGGATCTCAGCATAAGAAGGAAGCCTCAAGGTGAAGAAAGATTGTAAAAAACCTTGAAAATGAGAAATAGCTTCGGATACAATAAAGAAATGGGAACTTTATGAAGCTGAGTATAGGGGACATGCTCACAGGAGCAGGTCAGTTGAAATCTACACAACAGCATTCTATAAATTCAGTAAAAAATGTATTGTGAGAGACAATGTCTAAAAAAGGTATTTCAGTCGTGTAGATAAGCACACTCTTTTGGAAAGTTTTAGGTGGAAAAAAGGATCGGAATGTGTCTTAGATGAAGTATGTAAGACTTGGAGACAACTGGGACACGAGAAACCAGACATGGTGTCTAGATGACAGGCCTAGAGAAAGCCAGAATAATGATATTTTCCATAGACATGGAGAAATAATTCCACAGAAAAGATGGATTGCAGAGGAAAATTAGGAAGATACAGAAAACTTTCATCATCTGTACCAATGAAACAGTGTCTGCCTTCATGAATATCTTGCTCGGGTCATCTGAATGGCTTGTACAAAAAAAGGGTTATTTGGCTTGAGTGATTTTAATAGAACCTGGCTTTTGTCAAAAGAATATTTGGACCATAAATATTTCTTTCTAAATAAAATACCAATTAATTTCTACCATAGATGTCTAAAATGCCATCTGAAAGAAATTCGGTCCCTTTTATATTTCAGGTAAATTTTACTCCCTAGCAATACCACCATACAACACTATTAGTGAAAGCTTACGATGAAGGTGGAAACGTTTGCAATTGCAATTGTTGGATGGTCTGATGTCACCTAATACACCCAGTACAGTCCTTCCAAGTACTTCACAGATGGATGTTAGAGAGGAAAGTTCAATTATAACCATGCCACATGTTTTAACAGACTTTTCCTACTTAAAAGCAATGTATAAAGAGATGATTCAAACTCTCAAGATGGACAAATAGCATCTTTTAAAATCCAACAAATCATTCTTCTCACATGTACTTTAATTCTTTTGATAACTATTTGGTTGGACATCCAGTCTGTTAAATTAAATATCTGAGGACACAAAGTCTTGTTTTTAGAATGAGGAACAAAATGACCATGAATATTTATATATGAATATTTATATAATTATAAACAACATCCCACATATGTGTATGCATACATAGGAGACACATATATAACACAAATATAGATACAAAAAGTGTTCTATAGATACAACCTGTGTAGAAATGCATATATCTATCTCTGTGGTCATAGTAATAGAGCATTCTAAAATCACAGATTTTTTACTATCCAGTTTAAATCTCAAGTTTACATCTAGTTTTCCTGAAAAATCCCTTCATGGAGTTTATCATTTGACCTTCAGTTTACATGGCACTAATACATGCCATGAAAATGAGATTTATCTTTAACCAACTATGTGGAATATGACCAGTCACATTTACACAGGCCTAAGGTTCTATTTTATCCTAAAAGTTATTATTTGAAACTGTAATCATAATCAGTCCCTGAAGATGGAGTGAAAGAACCCCGAGAGATGCAAAGAATCACTCTACACACTCCAGGAGCCATAGTTTGATCTGATTATAGAGTAGAACATGTCTAATTTATACTGAAGTTGTTTAATAGTCCATGTTAAGTTATTTGGAACTTCAGTATCAAGGCAGCAAGCATAGTAAGAATGAGTTACAGACATGACTGTCATGACTGCAAGGTTACGGCTCTGCTCAGCCAATATACAGTGGGCGTAGGCACAGTACGTAGGAGAACAGAATGAGTCAGAGCTGTCTAGCTCAACAGTTAAAAACAACTCAGCATAATGGATTTCCTTTTCACTAGTCATTATTCACAGGAAAAACTTTGCCAAGTTTTCTGGATGAGATTCTGACCAGAAACAGAACAAGATAATGACATTACTGTGTCCCCAGTTGCTACTCTACGGTTGCCATTCCACAAAGCTATGTGATGACCAATGCCTGTCTGCACCTCTAAAGCATCCCTGGGCCTTCTCTTCCCATCTTTTGCCATACACAGTGTGCTGCTGACCTGCCACTGTGAATCCCTTCCTCTCTTCATATGCACAGGGCAGATGTCCTTGCTGGGGCTGCAGGTGGGTTCTGCCTCCACCACCTCAGCCACCAGGAAGAGCAGAATACAATGAGAAGGTTTCTGTTGGGAAACAGAGTTAGAAACAAGTACTTCTGTAATGTCTGTATTTACTCTCTGAGGAAAGGCTTGATCTCATTACAAGCTGTAAAGCCACCTGTATTTAGTTCAGATTTTCAATGAAGGTGGCTGTGATCCTGAGATCCCTATTGAGGAGGACTTTCAAAACCTCTTTTGAAACTCACTTCTTAAAATGTTTATGTCTCCTTATGCCTGGCCCTGTTTCAGTGCAGGTTTCTACCACCTTCACAGGGCATTGGCTGGCAAGGATAAAGTAATCATGGCAGGAAGACTAACGTGGGAATAAGTGGTGACATGTTTGCTCTCATTTTATTCCACTCAACAGTGGTGAGACATCCTCTGAATTTTAGAGCTTGTCTAATCACCAAGACTTGGGGAATGCTGCATTCGCTTAATCTCTAAATTGTGCATCTCTCAGAGCCAGAGTACATCAGGCTCTACCCACAGAAAAGTAGAGACTCCATTTTCAAAGTAACCCAAGTTTTAATTATTAAAGCCTGGTCAACTGAGCATTAACATCACACATCTTTAATTTTCTTATTTCTACTCTCCACTTACATAAAATATCTACAAGAATAATACAGACAAGAAATAAAGTAAAAAGGGTGGGGTTTTTTTTGATTTTTTTTGTGTTTAAGTATTATTTAACAACAGTTGGTCTACAATGAGTCTTGTGCTGTGGTAGTTGCTGTAGGTTCCTTGTTGTAAGAGCAAAGAGAGCAAAGTGTAAGAGAAGGCTGAGTAGATGAGAGTTAACACCTCCTTCTGCCATCAAGAGCTCCTAATCTGTATTTAACCTCTACAATTTAAGAACTCAGCACAGTTAAAAGGGCAAATTCAAGTTTCTTAGTGCTGTTTATGAAATTCCACTGACTGCTGAATATGGGAAGAATTGCAGTAGACAAAGACATTTGTCAACAATCTTTACTATGAATTTGAATTAAGATTAATACCGACCAGGGCCACTGTTATCTTTAAATGACAATTAAGTAGTCTTCACTCAGCTACTAAAAAATTTTAAAAATTCATTTTACAGCCAAGTTTGTGGCTTTTTATTTCCCCATTAATGTTTCAAAATTAAAATAATTATATGGCAAGAACAGCTCTCTACCAGATATTATTACCTGCTATTTTACTACCACATTTCAAATGTTACTAAGCAAATAAGCACACCCAACTACCACAGAGTATGTCAGTTTCAGCATTTGATAACCAGTTCTATAAACCTATTTATCTTCTCAGCATTTCTATTGTTTGTGTAATACGCTTTATCACACCGGAGAAATACATAACAAATGATAACATGTAAATATAAATCATATCTCCAGATATGAAATCACTTAAAAATGAAATAATAAATAGTATTTTTTAAATTGAAGTAATAATTATTTCAGCAACAGAATTCTTGCCTGCAGTCACTGCAGATCTGCTTAACAGTAACAAAACAAATATGAAAAAAGGAACTTATCGTCCGTCCCTTCTCAGCCTCTGAAGTAACTCAATTTCTGCAGAAACTTCAAAGGAAGAAAAGATTAGAAAGTTGTTAGAGAAATATGAATACCTTTCTTACTATCACTTTCTTAATACGGCCTCATAAATATGTAATTATTGGGGGGGGGGAACTTTAATTCAGTCATATTACCAACAATATTCCCTAACAAACTTCCAGTAAAGCAATTAGAAACTATCAAACCCATGCCTTGTACCCTCTCATTTCCTAATTCTGCATGTGTATTAGATGATAATAATTTCTTTCAGACAAATTCTAATAAACTCTATGTCAAGAAACAAGAAATCTCTAGTCACCAAAGTCCTAGTCTCAAACTTTTCTTAGCTGCAAACGATGGAGCCTTTATATTATCAATGACTAGCACTTCTGATTGGAAAATTCATATTGAATCATTTCATCCTTAATTACTACAGTTATATGCATTATCTTTTCCTGAAATATCTATGAGCAATTTATGCCTTTCTTAAACATTATTTTAAGTAACCCAGAAAATGATGCCAACAAAGAGTCTCTGAACTGCAGACAGTAACACTTAAAATATTTGATACTCAAATGCAAACAGAGATTGGCAGCTTTAACTGAGATGCGTTCATAAAGCCCATACATTATCTGTTTTTAGGATGCAGGACTATAACAGGTTTAGATTGTTTGATTACATAGTCTCAAAAGTTTCAAATTCAGTTCCACCCAATGCTACAAAGAATTAAAATCCACTTTTTTTCAAGCTTCCTAGCTAACAAACACATCACTCTCAATATTTGCAAAAAGTCTGTGTAGCAAGAGACAGCAAGATCAGTTTTGAATTGTTTTTCATTTCAACAAGTATTCACATTCGATGTCCTGATACATTTTTCTAGGCATGCTAGCAAAAGTGGGCTTTGTTGCCCTGTTTTCTTTAACTTCTCTCTCCCTCCAAGGGGATTCTTGATAAGCTTTAAAAAAAAAAATAAATTTAAAAATGGAGAAATTACCTCTTCTTTTACACTTCCTATATGCAGCCAAACAGGTTTCTGTTTCTTCCACTCCCATGTCAAGTGTAACATATTGTGCAACCAGATATACAAGTTTATACAAAAAATCCACAACAACTCTGGTAATTTACTTGGCCTGATAGCATCTCTGCCTGTCAGTCAGCAGAGAGTACTCTTTTTTCACACCTAATAGGAATCAGCAGCACATTTTACCATTGTTTCCCTTTCATAATTTGTTCACACAGACTGTCTCTGATGTTATCAGCACTTGTTCCTGAGTATGTACTGAGCAAAGGTAAGTTATCAGGATATGTTGCTCAGTTAAAAAGCAAAATTGGTCTCACCACTGTAAATGCTGCTTTTACTTACTTGTGCTTATTAAATCTCAATACTGCTATAGCCTGACTTTCACTCTTTGGCCATGAGATTGAAAATATGTCTTCTTGCAGCCTTACCTACTGAATGGTACTTTCTTTTTGACAAGTTTATCTTCTTATTTCTTTTCATCAGAACCACATACTGTTTCCCTGTCACTGTTTCAGCCTCTTTCGATTGTTATCAATTAAAGGGGAAGGAAATGAAATGCTATGAAGTGTTGGCCTTTTTCATTCCTCTGAAATCAACAGAAGAAATAAAGAAGATTCGGCAATTCAATTTACACATGCTGCTTCTTTTTCCATTTTCCTACTGAGTTCACAGTTATCTTCTCCAAATCTTCCTCATGGCAGGATGACCTCTGCTGTTCATACCATTAAGACAACATATGTTAAAAATTCAGGATTCTTCATCAACATTTTATCTCCTTCCTATCTGTAAGGAAATAAAAAAAAAAAAAAAAAGACATTATTAAACAGCATAATTTTTATGGTTTTCAAAACCAACTATAAATGTTCCTACTTGTTCTGTGAGACAAAGTGCAACACTTAGACCTAATACTGACAGTCCGAGAACTAAACTGAAAAGTTGGATTATTACATTTTGAGGAAACTTCTCTTAGTGAACTGAAATAAAATGGAAGCTGATTTTTTGTTACGACAGATTGTATATGGGTGGCATCCAGAGTCTGATGTTGACACAGATGAGTGGAAATAGGATTTGTCACAGTAATTTACAACATGCTAAGCATCGAAGAATCTTTCTTCTTAAAAAGTGGCTATTGCTGACAAATACTTGTGAGAGACAAAACCCATGTGTACTTACTTAAGCAACAAGGATACTTTCTTTTTCTTTTAAACCCCTTTTCACATAGGAGAATGCACTCGTAGAGGCAGCATTCTGATTCACACGTTATAAACACAAATGTAAGGAGAATATCTTTTGTGGAATCTTCACCATGAGTGATGTAGGAGCCAAAAAGCAGCAGCCTCACTTCAAATTTTCAAAATTAATATGCAGGCCTGGCAGATGGAAGAAACTTTTTAATTTTTAAGGTAAACGTACTTGAACTGGGAACTTAGAAAATATGACAGACATTGAACTTCAGATATCATTTTTGCAGTGACACATTAGGTAGTGAGATCAGTGTTGTGAATGCCTTCTCCATTTACACTGCCTTGCAGCAACTGTAAACAGCTGTAACTCACGGTAAAGGCAATAAAAGCACACACTGCATTGACCTGTCTGAATGGATTTTTGGGGTTATCTACACAAGAAAGTTAGAGTACCAGGCTTGGAATTTACTGCACAGAAGCTGCTCTACACAGCTGTTCTCTACAGTGAACATTCTAGCTGCATTTTAAGTAGGATTTTTTGTGTGGAGTTTTCTTCCTCTATAGATGCAGAGCTATCCAAGTCACTTTAAATGCTCCCTGAAAAATGTTAACTGTTCAAGCTGCTGAACAGCAAAACTATTATGAAATCATTAAAATACAAAAATTATCCCCTAGTTTAATTTTCACTGGCAACCTCTTTTCCCACACATCTCATGTGGAGGGACTGGAAGAAAGTGACTGGGGGAGCAAAGTCCCTACCACTGTAAGACAAGACCAGGTTTGCAATCACCTGAGGAGCCTCAGCATACATAAATCCGGCCAGATGCATCCCTGAGTCCTCAGAGAATTGGCTGATGTAGTTGCCAAGCCACTCTCTGTGATATTTGAAATTTCTGTCAGTCGGGTGAAGCCCCTGGTGACTGGAAAAAGGAAAACACCATACTCATTTTTAAAAAAAGTGTAGAACAGAAGGCCCTCGAACTACCTACCTGTCAGCCTCTCCTCTAAACCTGGGAAGATCATGGAACAGATCCTCCTAGAAGGAGGATTTATTTCCTCTAAATTGGAAAGATATAGATTTGGTGTGTGGACTATTTGGTGGATAATGAATTGGTTGGATGGTCACATCCAGAAGGTAGTGGTCAACAGCTTGGTGTCCAGATGAAGACTGGTGACAAGTGGTGTCCTTCAGGGACCAGTGGGATGTTGGGCAGGTTGAACTTGTTGTCTCATTATATAAGGAGGAATTTTTCCCACAGACACATATCAAAACATACATTTTGAAATCATCCACATGTACATATGTTGCTTGTGATTCAGTGATCAAGTATTTTTTCCAAACCAGGATGTGTTAATAGAGGGTGTGAAATACTGAAACCCAGTGAAATAAATAGCATTGGCCTTGCCCCTCAGAGTTTGATACTCAAGTGTGGCAGGTACAGCCGCCCTGACAAAAATCTAATAAAGGCCAGGGCTTGCCAAAGACCTAATAAAGGTCAGCTTGGCAGTCACGGCCATGAAAAGGCACCTCACTGGTGCCTCAGGGTCCAGGCCCATAGCCTGCCTTTGACATGCACCATCCCCCAACTAATTAGAATGACGACAGCTTAGACTTGACTAGGGTAGAAATGGAATCCTACAGGTGAGCCAGTTTTTCAGTCAGTTCCCTTGGAGCAGGTGGGCCTTGCAGTTGTGAATCCTCCTCTTGGAGAGGGATGTCATCCAAGGATATTTTCATGGATGGAGTAAATTCACTCCCTCCCTTTGGTGAGTGAATATTTCTTCTGGACATATCATTGGGTGAGCCCTTACCCTCTTTGGTGAGACACCTCCCTTGGGTATCTTTGTGTGGGAAGCTCTCTCTTTCATAAGTGAGCATGTACACATTTTGGTTCATCGTTTCAGAAAGAATATTCCTTAAAGCTTAGGAATTAGTTGTGTAGTAGGAAATTCCTGACTGACATCTGAATTTGTAATTTACTTTTTCAGAAGGAGTAATTTTTGTTACAATAAATTCACATTATAGGTAGCTACTGCTATTTTGTGAGTGCCTCCGTGACAGTAAGTGAACCCAAATCTTGTTTGTGGACTGTAATCTAATGATCTATTGCAGCCAGTAGAGTAGGAAGAAAGTCCCAGTTTATATTTTGTTAAATATCATAGTAACATCTTCCTACAAAGTATCTCCCTGCCAAAGCAGGATAGTCATGTGTTGGTGCATTTCGTTCTGTACCATCTCTGTTGTATTCCACACTTACTCTACAATATCAAGAACTTGCTTTCAGGAGAAAGGGAGATTCCTGAGTAAAAACTGAAAGAACTAAAAAGGACTTCAAGTTCCAATCAAACTATTGCAGTAGTCTGCAATTTTCTTCTCCAGAAACAAATACAGTCCATTGTTAAAAATATAGCAATTGATTTACTTGTAGAGGACCCTTGAGAATCAGCTGAAATTATAATGTTATTTCCAAGTGCTGCACTTTCCACAGTTTAAGAAACAGTTTTCTTTGAAACAAACTCCTCTTGCAGATCATTCTCCTCTCAAATAAATTCTATTTCATACAGAATAATTTCATATATACTGGTTTTAATGTTTTCTGTCATTGTATATTTTACAGTTCTTGACTAAATTTAAATGATATTGTGTAAATTTAATTTTCTATGCATAAGCATCACTACCATGCTTCAATTTAAACGAAACTGATTTGCAAGTCAAACAATGGAGCATTTCCCAGCAAATAGATAAGACTCTGCTATATGCAAGTATGTTTGCAAATGTGTCTCATAATCTTGGATT
The DNA here is from genome assembly GCA_027560015.1 of Chloroceryle amazona. Classification (NCBI taxonomy): domain Eukaryota; kingdom Metazoa; phylum Chordata; class Aves; order Coraciiformes; family Cerylidae; genus Chloroceryle; species Chloroceryle amazona. The sequence goes on along the minus strand of JANHFX010017756.1, from coordinate 20,737 downwards.
CAAGTTTTAGAAACCTGCAGTCAAACCTCCTACCTACATCTGTGAACAAACACATAAGCAACTGGAGATCTGTTTAAACCTAGCAGATGGACGGTCCTTGCACGAACAGATTGCAGGAGAGGCAGTGTGGGATGCAGCACCACCAGTTTTGAACTGCAAACTCGAGCAGTCTGAGGTAAAGTACACAATTAAGGTTCCACATATTTTTTTTTTTTCTTTTTTTTCCCCCTAGATGAAGGCAAATTCTCTCCAACCCCACCTCTACAAAGTCACTTTACTCGAGCAAATTGATTTGCATTCACTCCCATTATAAGCAAATTACTTCCTATTATTTTCTGATCTGAAGGACATGCTGAAATGCACACACTTTGTGAAAGATAAAAATATGCTTAGAGCTTGTATCTGTGGAGGAGAGAGATAGTTCTTGGACTTGATTTCTTTACAGCTGATCATTTTCTTTGGCTTGGTTATGTAGAGACATTACTGCCTTTCAGTATGACTTGACTGTACTTCTCACTTCTTGCAAAGGGTGCTGTAAGCTTAAGATAGAGGCTTTAATGAGCAAACTACAGCACTGTCTGCACTAATTTCACTAATGAAGGCAGAGAGGCAGGTAATGACATGTTCTTCCTTGCTAATGCTTATGGGTCATTCTAGTGCTCCCTTGCCTCCCTCCACAACTGCTCACGCACCTTTATATAAAATTTCATTTTCTGAAAATCTCCCTATCATGTCTTTTTTGGGTCTTGCATTATTCAAATTCATACAGCCCCTCTCCTGCCAGTGGATGCTGTGCTTTTTTTTCTCAGCTTCTCCGAAAATCAACACAAAACCTCTTTACATGTCTGCATGATTCACTGTGTGATCCCCCTGAACTTAACCTCAAAGACCTGCACAAATTCCTCCTAAAGGACAGTCATATCAAATGGGACAACTAGGACTGCAGTCTTTTGCTATGGAACTAAGTACTATGATGCATTACAAACCAATACAGCCTTGTTTCTATGGAATTATTTTGGTATAATGGGTCTGTAAGAAGCCCACTTTCATTCCATATAAAATTTAATCCAAGGGAAAAAATACGTGTTTAAAGATTGTTGTTCTATCCTTTATAGTGAATAAATGAATAATTGAACTGACAAAAGCTGTTCAGCTTTCAATTCTTACCCTGCTTTTTCAATATTGAAATCTTATTGACTTATTCTGGCAGTGGTATCAAGGACAAAGAAGGAAAAATGTGTTCGAATTATCCATCAGTTCCCTCAGCACCATCATGAATACCTCCATTTAGGTTAGTTGGTTATCTATAATTAAAACAAAGGCCTCATTTTTTTGTCTCGTGCTGGTAAGAGATGGATATAAAATCCTACTACATGAAACCGATACCATTTCTGTCTTTCTTGTACAATGCAATTATGTAACTGTGTTTGATAAGGGGTAAAAAGCAAAGGCAGAATAATTCTCATAGGCTATGCTCATAAGCAAATGTATTGGGCTATATTATAATTGTTTTTTTTTTTCCAATTTTCTTTATTACTATGAAGAGACAGATGGTACCGAAATTTGTGACTGCACTTGTTGAATAAGAGCAAATAATTTGAGCCATATTATAGCTTATATTTTCAATATTGAAATGTGCACACTTGAGTCTTCCTTTGCCTATCACAATTGCTAGCCAACTATATTGTTTTTTCACTTCCAGCAGAAGTTTAGTATTAGGCACAACTGGAAAGACAAAGGAGGTAGAAATCCAATCTCACAGATAAGTTAAAAGGAAACATTAGTCTTCCATGAAAATCCAAGTTTTCTTATGGAAACCTTGTGCTTCTGTTTACATTGCTTGATTCCCTCTATACATATATTTCTGCCTATTCAGAACAAACTTCCATAAATGAGCTTAACAGAAAATCCACAGAAAAGATGAATGAAAAAATGAGCAGAAGGACAAAGAAGATGCCAAAAGATGGTAAAAACTCAAAGGAAAATCTTACAGCCTTTAATAGTGTAGCGTGCAAAAGACCAAAGTGGAAATTGAACACTAAGAAAATAATTATTTTTTACATTCCTGGCACAAAACAAAATTCATCACAGCAGTCTTCAAATTCCTCACTTTTTTTTTTCATTGTAAGTTTTCTAGAACAACATTTCAGAAAAGATAATTACAGATTTTTTTTTAAACAAGCTTATCTCCTGCTTTCTAAATATTTGCATGGGATTTTCATGCTCATGAAATGTGCCAGACCATCAGCCTGGCAGAGTAAAGTCCCTTTATTATCCATTGATCCAGTTTAAAACTGGCAGAAAGTAGTTCTCTGCCACCACCTACCAGTATTCTCACCTGGAAGAAACATTTTTGTGAGTGGATTATTTTTGGATCATTAACTCCCAAGGTCTTTATTTGTGGGTTTTTTTTTCCTGTGTCTAGTGAAATGTGAGTCTCAGCAGAGAGATTCAAACTTTCTGTAGTAATAACAATAAGAATAATAATTAATGATATGATAAAGAGGGGTTTATATTTCCTGCTGTCCTTAAGATTGTCAAAAAGCTGGTAGTTATTTACAGTTAATCACCTGCAACTCTTTCAATTGCAGCTATATCTGTCACTTCTTAGTCAGAAGGGAGGGGGTTGTTCTGTCTCCTTAGGGTAAGTAAACATTCTTATTTCTACCATAAATCATATATTTTCACCTAGTAATTTCTGAGGTAAAAAGAACTGTTCTTTCCTTATTTGCAAATGAATGTTATCAAGTCAAGTAACACATGGCTGAGCTTTAAACTACTTCTTAAATGAAACCTATTCTTAAACCAAGTATTTCTAGTGTTGCAGGATGCATTGCGTGCTTTAACATCCTGTTCTAAGGATTAGTTCTCCTCAACAGTAAACAGTGGCATGTTATTTCCAATTTCAGTTTTCCTCCTCTCAGCACATTTGTTTCTGCAGAATTTGAATCCAAACAACCTCTAAGTCACTCCACGTATGCAGGTTTTATATTAATAGTACTATAAACATCTTGGCTGTCAGTGCTGTAAAGTGGAATGACACGGGAGGGGAAGGAACTTCACAGCTGAAATATTAAATTTTTGCCAGTTTTGGAAAATGAAAGATGATAGGTTTTGTCTTGTGGTTTTGAAATAGCCTAATCTCAGTAACAGCTCAGAATGATCATTTTGATCACTATGAGAATATGGACTGTTAAGAAGTTTATTAATACATTCAGAATTTTGAGGGCTTCCCTGCAGTGCCATTAGACTTGGTAAAGGCACTATACATATATTTCCATGGTACTATGAAGTTACACACTCCATAATCATCACTCTGGAAAGACTTACACTGAAGGCAAGGGAAGGTTGTTTTACTTGCTAAATAAATATTGGTAAAGTGCTATAGGATTGCTCTTGACAGTAGTAGAATTGTTTGCATGTAGTCTTGATTGACTCCTGTAAACATGAACAGGATGTTTAATCAAGGTTTAAGATAATTTCTTCTTGCATTCTTACCATGGCTGATATGTTCAAGGGAATGATTTTCAGGAATAATCCAGGATGTTTTATTAATATTCCTCTTTGATCAGAATGGGGACCAAAACATGGAGATGCAGAATGACTTGGGCAATATTTCTAGTTCTGGCACAACACTTTTTGAACAAGTCATCACATACCCACTGCATCAGAGATCTGGTAGCTGAGAGGCTAATTAATTTGTATTCAGCAGTAGGTACAGAAAGTATCTTGTATTTCAAGTATTCCTCAGTACTTACTCAGCTGTCAACCCACCTGAGAAATCCAGAGCAACCTGATCACATCATGTGGTACAGACATGTGAGCTGACTCGTGCTAAAGAGAATAGCTAAAGTCCCACTTCCTACCCAAAACATGCCTGTGCCTGGTCTTCAGCATATTCATTCAACCTGATCATTACCACAGGAAAAGAAAGAACATAGGAAAATCAAAGCAAATAAAAGACTATTGGAAAGAGGGAGGAATGAGGTATCCATAGGTTTGAGCCTGCTCTAAATACAGCAAAAGTATCAACAGACTGGTGTGGTTTAGTAGAAGGACCCTGCACATGGTGCCTTTGTCCACCCGTGTCTAGGTGCTGGCAGTCAGTGGGCTGCAGGGCAGCCTCTGTGAGGAGATGCCAGGGACTAATTCCAGTTGGCTCCAGCCAGGTCCAGTGAACCCACCATATGATACCGCTGAGCCCATCAGCCAAACTGGTGGCACCTCTTGGAAAATGATTTTAAGAAAGAGCAAAAACAGAGCACAGGCAGTGACAAGTATAGGGGGGGAAAAAAAAAGTGAGAAATAGTCTTGTGAGCACCAGGGTCAGAGAATAAGGAGTCCATCCTGAGGCAGGTTCACCCTGAAGGACTGCAGAGGAAAATGTGAGAAGGTACCGTTAGGGACTGACCGTAATCCCCCATTGCCCACCACCCCTGTGCTGCTCAAGGCTGACATGGTAGAGGAATGAAACTCAGAGCAAGACTGACTCTTAGTTGCTGTACTTTCATGCAGTAATCATTAAACTTTGTCATAAGGCTCCTCTTGTCTAGTTGTTAGGATTGCTTCCAATTACACTTCTACTATGATGGATCAAATGAAGTAATCCATAAATAGAAGTGTTTTCATTCTTTTATCTCCAGACTAAAAGTTAGAAAGACATCAGGTATTCAAGATGTGAATACTACCAAAAGAAATATTTTTTAAAAAGTAACTTAAAACCTGATTAATAGCTCTCAGTAGCTGTTAGGAAAAAATAAATAAGAAAATCTGGAAACTCATTTTTATTACTTGTTGTTATGCATAATATTGTATTTCCCTCTTAAACTTGATGTGACCATAATGCTTCTGTTCATATAAACTCTTGTAGCATTTTACATTTTCTTCTGAGGTATAAAAGCATACTTCCTTTTATTGTGGATGAAATTATATCTCTGATTATATTGGTCAAAATATAATCTGTAAATGATTCTGGCAATTGCCATGCACTAATATATTCTCTACACTCCTGGAGCATTTCTCTGGTCCCATTTCTAGTACGCCCTATAAAGCTGGATTATTACTATGCTGTTTCATCACAAAGCAGTTCCAGTTATGAAATGTAGAACTTCACAATTAATTCAAAGCTATGTTTATATATATGTGAGTTTTTCCCCAGTTCTCCTGCATCACTCTGCACTGTTCTCAAATTTTACAGTACTTATTTGTCTGTTTCCTGTAGGCTTCAAGTCCTGCGACAGAGAAAATTTATAGGGCTCACTGAAGTACATATAAATGACTGGTCACCACATTCCAAAGATTTTCCTCTTTTAAATTAGCTAATAAAAATATAAGGCAAGTTACATGTTTATATATGAAGGAATACTAATATCTGAAGTGGTTTGTTTATGCCATTCCATGATATACTACTTGTCATTCCAAAATGACTTGTAAGTTTATCGACTAAATCTTGCATAGCACTGTAGTGAACTGCAAAATATTTCTAATTATATTGGTTTATATATATATAATTATATTTTCAGGTGAGAAAGGACATGTCCTTCCTTAAGAAGGACATGGATCCATTGGAGCGATTCCAGAGGAGGGTTATGAAGATGGTCAGGGGGCTGGAACATCTCTCCTGCGAGGACAGGCTGAGAGACTTGGGGCTGTTCAGCCTGGAGAAGAGAAGGCTCCAGGGAGACCTTAGAGCAGCCTTCCAGCATCTGAAGGGGGCCTACAAGAAAGCTGGGGAGGGATGTTTTACAAAGACCTGTAGTGATAGGATGAAGGGTAAAGCTCTTAACTTGAAGAAAGTAGATTTAGACTGGAAATAAGAAGGAAATTCTTCACTCTAAGTGTGTTGAGTCACTGAAGCAGATTACCTAGGAAAGCTGTGGATGCTCCATGACTGGATCTATTCAAATCCAGGTTAGATGGGGCCTGGAGCAATCTGGTCTAGTGGGAAGCAACCCTGCCCATGGCAAGGGGGTTGGATCTAGATGATCCTTAAGGTCCCTTCCAATCCAAAGCATTCTATGAAAATTGAAGCATGGTGGTAAAAAATTATTATCTGAATATCTTAGACAGTATTCACAAATACTGCCTTGAAGGCTGCATTTTAATAGCAGTCACTTCAAACTACTGGTATAATTCCTCCACCCAGATATGGAAATGATAAGAAGACAACTGAGATAATGATGATAAATATGAAAAAAAATAATCTGTCTAAGGTTTGGTTCCAATATTTCACCCCAGTGTAGATCCTGAATAACACTCTAGTAAAACAGTGCTTGTGAAAGCTTAAGTTTTCACATATGCAGGGCAAAATAATTTCAATAGAAGAGGTGTTTCTACAACTCATTGTATGATTTTGGACAGTAGCAGTGAAGAAGAAAGGTTTTATTAAAATAATTTCTACAAAAGTAAACAAGAAAAAAATAGAAGTAGAATGGCTGTGAACAGAAATGCTGAAATGCTTACTAATTATTTTGGTCTCATAACTGCAGCAAAGAAGGATGTTGTATCCATCCCATATGATGTTGAACTGAAGATTTGCCACCTATAATACTAGGCTAAAATGAAAGATTTTCCAGGTCAACAAAATTTAATTCACTCACAGCCAGATCTTAAAGGAATTAGCTTAATACCCAACTAGAAATTGGTTTTATTTCAGATTTCACTCTGAAAAAGCCTCGTCTTCACACTAACCTGAGAACAATTCCCATTCCTGTGGAAAGAGAGTGTGGTGCATCTACCAACTGAATAGCTAGCAAATTTACCACAAATTAAGGGTAGTGTGTTCATTGTATAGAGCAGGGAAGAAATGGAGTGTAGCTGAGCAGCAGTGCTGAGTTTTGGTCTAAAATATGGGGACAAAAATGCTGTTTCCTAAGAAAATTCTTCTGTCCCCACTAGGATCAGAAAAACTTCCAGTACCAGGTGTCCTTGTACCATACTTGACAGTAGAACTTCTATGGTTTATTAACCCTAGAAGCACAATGTCAAATGTTAACATACTCAAGTCAGCAGCAGGGATGGGAGATTTCCTTGCAGATGTTTGTAAACATAACTGAAAACAAAAGCTGCTCTTCAAAAACACGGGGAAAGATTTTTTCCTTATCTATGTTCCTGACTGGGTAAGAAAACAGTGTATAGAAGGGAAATTTCTTCCACAGAACTCTGGACACCAGCAACCTTTCGAGCCATCAAAAGCTGGAGTAATGTTTCTGTCTCAGTGTCTCCAAACTTACTGCTCAGGGTTTTCTACTTGTTTTGGAAACACATTATCTACTTCAGATGTCTTATCAGATTCCATATGACACATTTTCAGTATTTTTCCTTCTTAAGTCTTCTACAAACCCACATTTTCAAAAAAGTGAGAGCTGAGAAAAGGAAATCCTTCAAGATAGAGCTTTAGTAGCTACAGCTTATATGATAATTATAAGATTGCTGCCAAAAATCCTTGCCTTATTACAATGGACTAAATTATTTTTCCCCCGATGGCAAGTTCTTGTGAAGGATATATCACCACAGACCTGATTCTCTCTCTGTTTTCAGGCATCTTTCCTCTACTCATCTGCTTGTCTTTTTATTAATGTATTCCCCATCCAAATTTCTCTAGTGAGTTTTGGTGATCAGTGACTGATTGTCTGATGCTGTTACAATGCCAGTGATGCCCCACCTTCATTTCTGTTGCTTCCCAACAGCAGTGAGGAAGTATTACATAGAACATACACAACTTCTTTATAAGGTTATTGGTGGAGTGACCAAAATATAAAGGCATCAACGTGCAAGGCAAGATGACAGGGTTAGGAAGAAGGAGAAAATATTATGGTCCCTCAGTTAAAAATCTAGTCTTGGACTTTTAGAATATGAAATATTCATTTTAAGATATGAAATAAGATGTGTTTACACAGTCTGTAGAGTAACTAAATGTAGTGTTCCAGGAAGATTTGTAACAAGTTTTGTAAAAGGAGGTGCCCTTTGAGCCCATCACATTTTTCCAGGGTTTTGGAACAGCAAGAGTGCTACTGGGCTCCCAAAAGATCCAAAAATAATTTCTCTTTCTGGTTTCCCTACTGATAATTAATTAGGAGCAGTTTCCCCAAGTAAGGAAAATATGTGTAGAAAATGGAACCTGTCTATATAGGCAGCTGAGCCAGAAATAGAGAAGTGATAGGAACCCTCAAAGATTTCTTCCTGTCTTGGCCAAAAAGTGCTATTAGTGATGTAAAAGCCATCACAACTGCTAACTGTGTCAGCAAAAATGTAAATCACACATGAGGTTAGCTGATGCTACAGAAAAGAGACACTCAAGCAATTAAATTCTATTATCTATTAAATTAATTTATTAGGTGGCAATCTACCAATCTCATGCCATGCTGCCATGTCAGACTTCAGCAGTTGGGCTGATAACAGAAGACAGCTTGCTGAATCCTCTTGTATTCCAGGTCCTCTGGCAATTTAGAGATCAGAGTATCAAGTAGAGGCTCAGTGTGGCTTGGAGCCAAGAGATAATTTATGAAGCTAGTGTGTAACAGCAGAACCTCATCAAGAATGTAGGGAGCCTATGGTCCTATTTTCTTTATGTTATTAGAATGCATGAAATTTGTTAAGCTCACAGTTCTGAGGAGCAAGACTCCTTGGGCTGGTGCTCTGTAATGAAGCTCAGACAGCAGCTTTTTTTTCTGCTTTGTAATATGCTTCAGCAACAGGACTTGTTAAAATGTTTATTGTTAAAAAAATTCAAAGGAAAATTGCTTTCTCCCTTAAAAAGCTTTCACAGAAGATTTTTACTTGAAGGTTTTCATTTTTCCCCAGATAGAGCAGAATACAGCAGTATTTTTGTCACTGGTTTTCTTTAAAAAAAGCATAGAAAGTGTTGAAAACAACTAAAGCCTCCTGAAATTTATTGAAAAGATTAGGATATGTTTCTCAATATGTGTTATGAATGTCTACTCTAAAAAAAAATAAATATAGACAATTCCTGGCAATCAGTGCCACTTCTAGTTTAGTCACTGCAATAAAGGAAAGAAAGAGCCTACAAAAATAAAAAAAGTAAACTGAAATAAATAAAATCTGTTCAAACATTTGAAAATAAACTTATTTTACAGAGAAAATGATGCAATTTCACATCAGATACGCTAGCTCTGGAGCTGTGTTTTATGCTATTATTGCAATATCTACACATTTTGCTTTTAAATATATAAAGAAAAGTAACACTTTAATAGTTAATAGCTCTGTAGTGATTTACCAAGTCTGTTGTACAGTGCTCACGAAACTTTCAAATTATATTAGTAACAAATATGAGTAGCCCCATAAAAATTAACAGTATTAGCAATGGCACTGACAGCTCTCTAAAAGGTCATTGTAGTACATGTGTAAGTTTGTATATATTCTTATATATACATATATTTTCTATATATATGTCTATATATTTTGCCTGTTAATGTAGAGGTTAAAGACCTGATGCAGGTCATTGGCTCCTATGGTTCCATACAACATTCCAAGGGCATGGTCTAGTGCTAAATGTGTAACAATTCCACAAAGGATCTAAACTTTTGAGTATTTAATAGGAAATGCATGGAAAAAAAACAGGGATACTACTGCTTAAAACATCCCCCTGCAACAAAGATACCAAGACAACTTCTCTTTACAGAGCCTTATTTTAGTACTCAAGAGCTCCTGAAATTGAAAAAAATGGAAAGTAAGTTTTGGAGAGAGGTATGGACATAGGTAATCATGCAAAAAGTATGAGGGTACACAAAGAGGCACATAAAACAGAATAGGAAATGCTTGTTTTGGGTGTTCTTAGAATTGTCAGTATTTCTATGCAATCTCTTTTTTCCTTTCATGTTGTAATTTAGGTTTTTTCCTCTTGGTAATGTCTTTTGTAATACAAAAATCTCTTTACTGAAAAGATTCCAGTTTAACTAGACAGAGTCTGTTTGAACATTAGCTCAGGGTTTTTTTTCCCAATACAGGGCAGGCACAGTGATATGAGCAAACCCTGTTAGTTATTGGAAGTAAATTCTATGGATGAGACTATCAAGGACTAGTTAAACTACAGAGAAAGGAATAGGAAGTGGAAAGGAACTGCTGGATGGAAGTAGGTCTGGAGGGATTAGAAAGAGGTGAGAGAAGATTTAGGTGGAAGAGAGAGAGGGAAAAGTAGAAACAGTCATTTTGGCTCTGGAAAGAAAACACCTTGTAACAACTCTTAAAACATTCTTCTGAAAATCGAGGCATCCTTGATCTGACTAGGATTTTGTTTTCTCTTTTTCTATTAATGCCTCTAAGCAGATTACAGTAATTACTCTTTGGAGGAGTACATGGCTTTCTGGTCAGCAGAGTGAAGACATAGAAGGATGAATTCTGTGCAATGTACAGTGTTAAGAAATATGACATTTTGGGAGGCCTGTAATTTACCCATATTTAAATAGCTTTTTGCATACAACCATTCATAAACCAGATTTAAATTTTCACTCTGAAGTATAGCGACTGAAAATAGTTAATTTAAAAGACTAACTGATCATGGAAGAATTGTTTCCCCTACTACTGTTCTAAAATTGAGTGTTAGAGATTTTCAGGAGTAAATTTAACACGTGGCAGATAATCCACAAGAACTACAGTGGCTCAAACTGTGGCCATAAATTCCTGGGTGTTGATTGTTTGGGGGTTTTAATTTTTTTTGTTGTTTGTTTGCTTGTTTTTTAATAATGGAAAAAGCAAGGAACATCTTGCTATCTGTAGTGTTTCAGCTACCAACCATAACTATGTGAGCATACAAGCAGGTACTTCACTTTCTGCAGAAATTTTCAACACTTAAGCCCTATAAATTCTGAGCTAAAAATAAACCAGAAAGCCCTGTATCTGATCTGCCTGGCTTAAAACCTTTACTTCTAAAAATGAAGCCTATTGTGTGATTGAAATTGCAGTAGAAAAAAAGTCTCAATTAAGCCTCACCATTTCTTTTTCTTTTCCTTTTCCCCAAATAGGTCATGAGAGATGCACTGGCCTTAAATAAATAGGTTTATAAAAAGTATAATAAAATGAAAACACCAATACTAAGACTCTCAAAGTTAGTCATACATTTTATTACAGGGTAAAACTAAGATGTATCTAAATGTCATACTGCTCCTTTCTTGTAATCTTTTTTGAGTTATTTTAATGAGATAAATGTGCAGTATTGTAGTGAATATCTATGTTTAGGATACTTGAGATATTAATTTATGGTAAGAGGTTGGTTTGGTTTTGTTTTTTTCCTGTCTGCATTCTGGAAAGACTAATAAGCAGCACAAGATTCCTCTGTTATTAATCACACATGCAAACAAAGATTGAATTAATCCTGGGATGGGATCTGCAAGTCAGTTGAAGCAAGGCATAGGAAATTGCAGGTTATAATCAGGCTGGGATCCAGGTTATTTAGGTATAAAATTTCCATAAGCATCCTAAAGACAAATTTGTTAAAATAACTCAACAGGCTGTCTGCTTTCTCTTTACAGAGGACCTTGAACTATGTGGCCAATTACCTAGAGTGAAATAACGAAGATGTGCTGTCCCTGATGATGCTGGCATATACATTTGTGGAAGGAATTATTTGTTACTAATAATAATTTTTCTAATTAGTTTCCACATCACAAAACTCTGCGTTTCAAGTTCTATTAGTCTTTCATTCATCCCCAAGATAAAAGATAAGTGAGCACCATGAAACATACGCTAAATAAATTAATGGCAGAAAAGCAAGGCAAGTTAAATAATGCAAAATAAACCCCAAGGTTTTCAAGTGTTTGAATGCCTATTTCAAAATACAGAATAATTCCAAGATCCCTTCACTTACATACCTTTTTATCTTTGATGGGGAACAGTTAGCTGCTTTTGAGGCAATTTAGCTGAGGCTGCTTTACGTGAAGTTAGTTTTCCACTGCAATTATGTTGAAACCACCAGAGAAAAACATTCTTGTGACTCAAGTCGTGAGAGGTTTTTTTTTTTCCTCGGTATTTTAGCCATTATTATCCTTACTCACTTGTTTATTGCTTCTTAATGAGCTCCTTTGTTAGTCTCTCTAATCATCAATTTGCACTGTAACAGACAAGGACCCTAAAACATCTCTCTCTTTTCTGCTTTCATGCTAGTGTTACTTCACTGATTTTATTTGAACACATCTTCATTTCCTCCTGCTTAATCAGATGATCAAATAAATGTGTTAGCTATGTACATATATTTTCCTTATCAGTACTGAGAATAGCCCATCTTAACCCCTTTCCAATCTCTCTCCAGAGGGATTTTATTCCTTACTGTCACTTTATGAATCAGATTAAATAATCCCAGGTAGGCAACACCATCCTAATTTTCTGTTTCTGGACTGGACCATATTACAAAGCCTTCAGCAAGGTCTAAATAAACTGCATTATAGTAATAGCATATAGGGCTTTCAGAGATGATTCCAAGAGAAATTACCACATTAAACACTTGCTATAATATTTTTTCTGTAGTTTCATCATTGTTTTTATGACTGCATTGGATTTTTATATTATACTAAACAGTGTTATTCTTATTACGCTAAGTAGTTACACTAAATTTTGTCCCAGCAAAATAAGCTACTTACCTGTTTAGCCACCAAAAAGAAAGTAGCTGACGTGATTTTGCAAGACCTGTCCTGAGCATGAGAAAGCACTTGAGGGCTTGATCTATATATGAAGTCAGCATATGAGACCTCCTGGTAGAACAGCCACAGCTTTTCCTTTCAGGCCAAATCTGTGACGTAGGCTGCCAGGTGAGAGCTGTAATGGCAATGACCAACAATTTACACCTGTCTGAGTGCCTGCTGCCTATCAGCTGTATACATTAATAGTAAGAGGAAGCTCAAGGGAAGACTCATTATTCAACAAAGAAAACAAAAAGCTGAAGTGTTTTGTGCCATCTGACTAAAATGGTGAGCTGCAATTAGATAGCCAACATAATCAAAACAAGCAACAGGCTTCCATAGGGGAATAATATAGCTTAACAGATAACTTTAAAACATCTCTCTTAAGAGAGATGAACAGAGGAACTTTATCTTACCTAATATCTTTAAAGAACCAGCAAAAAGATCTCCAAGTTAATCACAATTAACTTTGAGAAGTCAAGGAGAATAAATGAGGTCCTTGAAGACTTGCAAACAGCAAATATGAATACATATTAGACAGTCTGGGTGTCTAAATTGGGTAATTAGTTTCCCAGTTGCCATATATAGGTACAGGAGAGAGACAGAATTTCTTAGGCAGATACAGAGACTAATCTTAGGCTTCCTCAAGCACTACTCTGATTTGTTTTGTGTTTTTTTTTTCCTCTTCACCATTGATTTGAAGATAATTCTGGCATCTAAATGAGATGTCTAAAATTAAGTGAGATGCAGTTTGAATATCTCTCATACCACCTGCATTTCAAAGAGGAAAGAAAAGAAAAACAGATCTGTCAATATAGCTTGAAGTCTTAAAAACACCTCAGAACAAAAATCAAACTATTTCTAAACACCAAGACTGCAGAGTGAGTGAGGAATAGCCACTTTATTTATCAAAGCCAAATCATTCCAAGTCGATGTAATTTCTTTCAGTGACAGGGTGAGGGGTGTTGTAGGAAGAAGAGAGGGAGTAGATGTCATACATCTTGACTTCAGCAAAACTTTCCACCATATCTCATATTCTCACAGGGAAGAGGGAGACATGGAAAAAATTACTAAGGTAAATGCAATACCAGTTGTAAAGCTTAGTCAGATACACATTAGCAATGTTTCACCCTCAGACTAAAAGGATGGATCAAGTTTGCTACCTCCAGTAAACACAGATATTTTTATTAAATATTTTTCCAGAATAAGTTTTTTAATTTTCAGTTGACCAAGCGAGGAAGGGCTTCATTACAACTAAACTTTTCTCCTTATTACCTGAAAACCATTCTAACAATTACCCCAAACAGCTAAAAGCTAGAATATTATAACTTTATTTTCCCTTCTAAGAGAAGAGTGAAGCACCAATAAATCCTTCCCAGGAGATGGGTACTTTCAACAGGTAACTTTTGAACATAGTTGTTTATGCCAAGCCAATTTCTCAGATATTATTTTCCTCTGCTTCTATTTTTGCAAAGCTGAAAATGTCAACAGAGATCTGGTTCAGAATTTACAAGAGAATCTTCACAGATTGGAGAAATTATCAATAACAGAAATTAAAAAAAAAAATAAAAAGGAGAACAAACAAACAAACACACACACACCTAGGCAGCAATTCCACAAAAAGATCCAAACACAGATACATACAGAGGTCTAGCAAAAGGTGCTTAGCATACTTACATATAAAAAAGGAATACTGTCTTTATATTAGATGTAGTATCCTCTTCTCCCTAAAAGAGCAACAGCTGAATATTGTATTAAATAGAAGTACTGACTAGTAGAAAGAAGGATTCTGATGGACAGCTCTCAAAATGAATAAAAGTTCTGGCAAACATGACAAAGAAAAAAGAAGTGAGTTTGAGAATACAAAAAGAGAAGTGATAAGTCTTCATATTGATGTTTTAAGGAGGTAGGAGATCATTCATTCTCCAGGTTTATAGCTGATGGGAAGAGAAATAGTTTCATTTACAGCCTTTGATGCTCACAGAGTGGGAAGGAGAGTTAGTGTGTGTTAAGCAATTGCCTACATGAGGAATTTCAACAGCTACGATTGGGCATTTTTTAAAAGCAGGTTAAATAAATGTGTGTCAGGAACAGGTATGGGATTCTTAGGTAGAGGATTG
>JANHFX010017754.1:71413-104979 GCA_027560015.1 Chloroceryle amazona | reverse complement strand
CCCCACCCCCTGACAAGTTTACTGAGTAGTTCAGAGAAGAGATGGCCTGGATTGGGATTGTGCATGTATGACTGACTGCTGAAGCAATGTCAGGGCAACCAGGGAGAACATGGTGACCTGGAAAAAAGCTTAACCCTTGGAAAAGGAATGTGGATAGTGTTAACAGGGTTATACAAGGGACAGAAAGGGAAATGGTCAAGTTGCTGAAGCCTGCATGTTCAGGCAAGTAGTATGGGAAATGAAAACATGGAATTGAAAGCATCACTATGTAATCAAAATTATAGGTTAGTTGACATAATAGATATGATGGAATAACTCATATGATTGGAATAACAACATTAAACATACAGGCTATTCAGGAACAGCAACCAGGGGAAAAGAAAGTCTATTCAGAAACACAGCCTAAATTGCTGAAAAACTGAATAAAATAGCAAGAAAGATGGTAAGAACCACAAATGGGGTTTCCTAAATACTAAACTTTGAAAGTAACATTGAAGTGGCTTCCCCTCCACATCTCCTGAAAATCTATTAGTTGTATAAGATTGCCCAAAAAGGGATTTAAGACATTATGATATCTGCAGCTGCTACATTTCTACCTTTCTGAGAATACAGTGTCCAGGGAAGACAACAAGGGCAAGCAGAAGGAACTTGATTTTGATCAGTAAGGAGGAACCAAGAGAAACAAAACCCAAAAGGCAGATATAGTGATATTAAGCAGTAATATTAAGATATTAAGGCAATCAGACCAAAAAGAAATAACACAGTACTTAAAATCACCAAAATTTGGTCCAGCTGCTGTAATTCATACCAGTACTGTTGTGTATCTATGTGCAGATACAAACACAGTAATATCCTGGTTGGTTTCAGAAGCACAGAAGTGTCCCAGAGGGGCTGCGATCCAGGCAAAGCTGTGGTATCCAGCTGTTACCTACTCCAAAGTTTCCTCATACCCTAACTGGAAAAGAGCAAAAAGTTACAAATGCATCACTATAATTAAATTTTCATCCACAAATAAATTCCAAGAGGTGAAGGATAAATTCTGTCTAAATGTCTCACAGGTATCTAGAGCAGTGCCTGCAATTAGCAGAAGGGCTTTTTCAATAAAAATTCTCTAGTCTGTAGAATTTGGTCATTCGTAGCAGCAGAAGTTCTCTTGCAATACCACACACCACCATTGGTGATTCTCATATACTCTGTGCTTTGAAGGCACAGCACTGATACAGAAGCTCCTTTTGAAATTATGCTTAGCTACTGATATTGCAAACAGTCAAACGTTCAATGCCATTTCTAAATGATCAGAGGATAAGTCTGATACAGTTATTTAAATTATCTCCAAGATCTTTCTCCTTTGCAAGAACTCTACCACCACATGCAATTATTTGTGCCTAGTAAGTCACTTTTCTAAGACAAAACAACACAAACCAAAAACCGTTGTGTCCCTCTGTGGATCATAATTAAGAAAGTCCAGGCAGAAGTTTCATTTGTGACCCAAGGATACACTGTCGTGTTATTTGTAATATTACCTGAATTCCTACAGCAGATCCCATAGCATATATTTTTAGGATATACCTGTCAGTTAATCCATCTGCAGCAGTTAAAGAAAATCATGCAAGTTGTTTGACAAAGCAGACAGCAAGCTGGGATCCTTTAAAGGGTAAGTCACTGTAAAAGGTTTGATTTGAGCTACCTTAACTCTTTCATCTTCAGCACTAAGGTTAGCTGAATTCCTGCACAATGCTCAAAGTTTTTCAGAACATACATGAAGTAGATTTGAAAACTACATCTCTTGTAAGTGCTCTGGCATTATCTACATCAGCTCCAAGTCTCATATTGTGCATACTTTTTGTAAGATGTATAACCTGAGCTCCTCTGGGTATGCTGGCTTCTACTACCAATTTTCAAGCTGTGCAATATCTCCATCACTGGTGGCACAGAAAGCAGCCACTACTGGTTAGTACATTCTTGTCTCAGTCTTGTAACCGTGAGTACAGAATATTGCCCACCTCTAGTCATGATAGAGCTGCAGCAAGTGCCTATATTCCTAGAAGAACAAGAAAGAGCTGGTGATTTAGCTTGGTTGTGGAGCATTTTCCTCTGTCAGCAGAGTTATAAGCTTTTTTTAATCCCTTAGTGGAATCTCAGGTCTATCAATTCGATGATGGTTCTACATCACAAAAAAAGAAATATTTAAAACCAAAGGCAAGAGGCTTTCAGCCATATAAAAAATGATTTAGTCTCTCTCACTGAGAGATGTGACAATGCAGGCAAAGGTGCACTGAAATCTCGTGAAATGCTGAAGGCAAAATTCGAGCCTTTGCACTGTCACAAGCACATGTAGATGGACACCATTTCATTTTCATGTGCAGCAGTTTGCTCAGGATGAACTGCTGATGCTATGTTAGGTAAAAACCTATAATAAAAACTGACCATCTTCAGAAAACAGTATCATTGCTACGTGCTTTGTGGTCAGGGTGCCTTAAGGATAGCTTCAACCTTGTCACAGGATTTATGTAGGCCATAATTATCAATGTCATGGCCACAATATATTATTAAAGCTTTGAAAAATTAGTCTTTTTCTTTGTATTCTGGTGATGTGCCTTAAGCAGAAAAAGACTTCTGAGTGTAGCTGTCCACACAAGCACTGCACAAGTTCTATGACTGTACCTCCACTGAAATACCTCACGAAGAGGAGTTCTTTCTAAAACTCCCCCCACCAATAAATAAATAAATAAATAAATCAATCTTCCTCTCAGACACCTTCCCCTCCATTTTCTGCTCTTGACCTAGCAAAATCTCTACACTTAGAGGGTGCTAGCTGCTTGCTTGTGAAGTACACATGAAATGGTACACTAGAGCTGCTGTGGCTCATACTTTAGCATAGGCTAGATATGAGGAAAAGTTTCTTCACTGGAACAGGCTGCACAGGAAAGTGGTTGAATTGCCACCCTCCGACGTGTTTAAAAGTTGTGTAGATATAGTTCTTAGTGACATGGTTTGGCAGTGGACTTGGTAGAGTTAGGTTAATGGTTGGACTCAATCTTGATCTAAATCTAAACCTAAACAATTCCATGATTCTATAGAGCAGTGAGAAACACTAGGGAAGTCAAAACATATATAAGGGACATTGTACAATTTCTGTAGCCTGCATGGGTCACTTGCTCTTGACATTGCCAAGTACCCTGCTGGTAATAATGAACTGACTCAGACTGTAAAGCAGGGAGAGATGTTCATATTTCAGGCTTTATTCCACTTACCTATTCTAACACATATTTGACTGTCACTCAAAGTTACCAAGAATGCACATAGATTGAAAAACAATAACCATACTGACCTATTAGTACTGTAAGGAGTCAGGAATGTTCTCATGATAAAATGAAAATTACAAGTGTATAGGACATGAGTTTAAGCCTCTGATCTCTTCTTTTCCCTTAGCTGGTAACACTAAGAGTAAAGAGGGATCCAGGAAGCACTTCAGATGAGACTGACCACATTTTCATAAGCATTTTCAAAAACCAAGTTATACTGAAGTGTTGCATATATCTTGACACAGATTGCTTACAAATAGTAGTGTATGCAAAACAGAAAAAGCAGACAACCCTTCATAAGCTTTCATTGCACAAACTCATATTTAAGAGGCACATTTGAATCTTTGTGCTTATACACACAATTTGCTGACACAGCTGAAGCACTGTTCTAAAATATTTGACCCTCATTGTTTTTTGATGCACAGACTTCTTTTTTGCTTTGTCTGTAGCATCCATCTTAATCCTCTAACAGATGCTTAAATGGTCAAAGAAAAAGGGGAAAAAAATAAAATATTGTGATCTTGAGTAGAGCTGGTTGGAAAGTGCTTTAATTTTCCTGGGCAAAACTTCAATAGAAATACAAAATAGTTTTCTTCTTGATTTTTCAAAGGAAAATTTCAATGTTTTGGCTGAAACTCAAATATCAAAATATTTCAACCAAAACCCAAAGTATTTCCATTAGGAAGTGCTGCTGCATGGTTCCCTGGGAGATAGAATTCCAGGTCTCATACTCTTATTTCCCTTTATGCCCCAAGATACAGCTGATTGCCCTTTTTCCAGACAAGAGCTGCTGCATCACTAAAGTTGTATTTCCTGACTCCTGGTGGGACACACACACTAGAGAAATGAACAGGGATCTAAGACTGTGGAATACCAACAAATTCCCACACCATCCCTCCATCTTATCCAGATGGAAACATTTTGGATTTCAAGAAATAGGTTTCAAGAAAAACATTTCCCTGAAAAGCAAGCCTTTATTTCTAAGGTAAGCTTAACTGAAAACCTGTGATTTCTGTCAACAGGCAATTTCAAGGCAGCTATTTTGTTTCAGTTGGTTGAAAAAAATCCTGCCATTGAACATTATTCTAGATTCCAGTACAGCCTGAGTGCTGTTAGCTATAAGCAGTAAGATGTACAAAGTTTTCTAGAAGATCTGGGTGCTCCATTTCTATGAGTTTTAAAATGAACATCCCAACCCTGCAGGTGACACTCTCTCAGTCTACATGTTTTTATTAGTTTTTCCCACTGCTCTATCTTCTTCAGGATTTGTCAGGAATAGATTCAGACAAAGCAATGCCAAACAATCTCATCTGTTAATAAATATTTCAGAAAGCATGGAATCCATGCCTTTGAGTATTAATTACTAAAATGCATTTCAATTTAAGTAAACACCAGCCTTGCTTTACCTTGTGAAACATAAATCTGCTAGCTGAACTCAGAATAGTCCCTAGTTGCTGCGGAAGCTTTTGGATGCAGAGGAAGATGAACTTCTTTACACCTTTGATGGGACTCTTGCCTCTTCATGCCACTGCATGGCAAGCTAGGAGAGGCTTGTTCCCCAGAGAAGGAAGGGGAAAAATTTATGGTGCAGCAGGAAAACTAGATATAGAACCTTGGGTGTCCAAGAGCCCCAAGGCCCTCATGTCCTCTCTGTGAGTCATTAACTCCTAACACTCGAAACTTTGCCTCCGGCCTTTAAGTGAAGCCTGGCCTAAGTCCCTTCCTAGGGACAGAGATATGAGAGGGTTGAGAGGCACCTTTCTGAACTCACGGTTGAGTTGAATTTGAGCATCTCCTCTTGAAGTCCTATTTACAGCAGAGACTTTCTGTCAGTGGGCTTACTAATTCCTTTAAGTTGTGACACCATGGAGCCTTCTCTGCTTTGCCCTTCCAACCAAAATGCCTTCTTATGGTTCTAGGCCTTACCAAGTGATGCAGAAGAAAATTTCTTCCCAAATCTGGTACTCAAATCAGTTTGACCAGCCAGTCATCTGCAAAAAGATGATTTTATGTACCATGTCCAAGCACTGGCCTACCTCCAGTGTCACATCTCCAGCTGGGAAAAAATCTGGTGCCCCTGAGGAAAGCAAACAATAAATCCTTCCCAAGTCCTGCAGGCTGAAGCTCTGAAACATGAGATTTAGTTATAGCTTTCCATTTCAAAAGGGTTAGGAACGCACTGAAACCAGTGTAGATCTTCCTGTTGTCCCTAAGAAAAGAATGAATACTACCACGTACAAATAATTTCTCTGTGTAGTTAAATTAACACATCAGTATCCTTCACACAAACATGTAGGGGTTGTTTTCATTTCATGGAGCTATTTAGGGCTATTTTGGATGCTGCGTGTGGGGTGGGATTCCATCTGCATGCTTCTCCAGAAGGACAGGAGTAGCTACAGTCCTATCTCAGACCAGCCTCAGACAGATCTCTCAGGGACCTTAGTTTAAGTGCCTCAGAGCTGTTCTGTCTGTAAGAAACAGAATCAAGACCCTACTCTCACCCTGAGGACCCTAAATGCTGACAAAACAATAATGAAAAAAAAAATAAAATTCCTAATTTGTTCCACGACCTAGTTACATCACTGCTATGAAATTGCGCCTTCAGTCTAGGCTGAAGCAGTCTGACCAGTCATTAGAACTTGTTCTGTACATCAGCAAACTGAACCATCCCAGCATCTTTTCACATGTAAATATATACAGCCATGCTAAAGGCACCTCCATTTCAGCTAAATAAATTGAGAATTAAAAGCCCCCTGTTTAGTATTGGACTAATTTTTGAGACTCTATGAAAATTATTACACTGTATCCTCCTTCATGAAGGAACACAATGACCAGGCTCTCTCAGAAGTCTCAATGCTGTGTAGGGAGGCAAAAGCATTGCTGATACAGACTCTTATGCACATTCAGAGGCCACAGAACTGAACTGAGACTGGAGGTAGAAAGCTTCAAGTTAGTTTCCACTATAGTGAAGACACAAACTGTCACAAATGATACTTTTAATTCTAAAAAGTAAATACATATTTTAGAACTATTTTCACAGATCACACTTCTACCAGCCTTGAATATTCAATAAACAGTTTAATTACTCCTTTTCAATTAGATTGATTTTGGGTTGACCAGGGCTTGCACAAAGTGGGTAAAGACGAGGAAAGGAACCAAGTTCTGAACACTCGGCAACACTTTACAGAGCCAGAATACACAACAGCCAGCAATTATATCAATGACTGTTCCAATATACCTTTGAATGTCTACTCTATTTCTATCTGCTGTCCTGATTTACTCAGCCTACTCTGATATTTCTTCCTCTATAGATCAATAAACTTTTTTTAATTCACTACCAAAGTAATTTTTTATGCACCAGTTTTGGATGTTGTGGTAAACTCAGGAGGAACATGTACATATCCAAATTAGATTAATACACAACCTAGAAATTAAATTCATGTGCTAATATAACTTGTGATATGATTCTGCAGTTTATGGGTAGCTTTAGCCTTGGGTATTTTATAGACTTGCAGTTTATCATGCATCAGGGACTGCCCTGCCTGACTATACTCCCTTGACCATCTCTCCAAAGGGTCCATCATCCTGAAGCATAATCTAGTCCAATATGCCATTAAAAACAGGGTAATATCTTATTACCTACTCCGGCTATGCTTCTGGAGTGCCAGTCAGGGTAAGTCTTGAGTGAGCAATATGAGCATGCATGGTTTGCATGGATTTCCCTTATATGCAGCAGATTTCTCAGGCTCTACAGAGCTTGGGGATAAGCCTCTTGACCCCTTTCCTACCAGGGAAAAAAAGTCCTCGACCAATATGGATGAGGTGGAGTCTCTTGAGGGCCGCTGTTCAAGGAGCAATGCAAGCCTTTGCATAACAAAGGTGTATACCAACAGGACAATACACATGTTGAAACACTATGTGCATGCTCAAATACCTTGCTGAATCAGGGCCACAGTAAATGCATTCTTTTCATAGAAACACTTTTCCATGGACCTGTTCCAAAGCCCACTGAGGTCAGCAAGAGTCTTTCACTTCAATAGGATTTGGATCAGACCCCACGAGCATTTCCAACTAAAACCAGCACTGGAATTTGTACATGCCTGTGCATTGAAACAATTTGAGTCTAATTCACCATAAACCCTAAACTTAAATACTACTCAGCTCTGGGAAGGCCAGGAACACAAACTGAATCTTTACTTTGCCCAGGCCCTTCTTTCAAAGGCCAATTCAAAAAGGGGTTCAGACTCCAGTGAGCATAAGACTTCACAACATTCATACCTGAATTGGGGTCTAAACTCAGAAAAAGCTGGAATATCTCTAGAAGGGAAGTTTAACAGAATCTTTCAGATAGTACTGCAAGGTAAGTGTAAAAATAATAATCAAAGAACAAATGAAATGGCATCTGCTGAGATGTAAATTGTAGAGTCTTGCTACAAATACAAGCATTTGAGTTCCTAATAGCTATGTAAATCCATAAAGACTTATCTATGATTTCACTGATAGATCACCACTGGAAAAGATAGGGAAGAGAAAAACCATAAAAGCATTCCACCTGTATTGCTGGCAGATGGCTTATAAATGTTGCAGAGACTTAGACCTACTACTGGCTTATACAAGAGGCATTAAATAAACTGCTGAACATCTGCTGGTAGATACACAGCAAACAAGAATGCACCTTAGAGCCAAACATCTGGAGAGTGTGGGCCACATCTCTGCTCATAAACTAAGCAATGTTTTCTGCTAATCATTAACAGAGTTATTGATTTTAGAAGTGTATCACACAGCTATAATTTTGTCAGAGAGTAGACCACATAAGTTGTTCTTTTTCTGGTTGTTTCATTTTGTCTTATTCCAAAAGTCCGTAAATTGACGAGCCGGACAAAAATTATAATTGACATCATCTGTGGGAAATATTTCATAAAACAACAGGCCCAGATGTAGGATTAAAGCCATGTGGTAGTAAAATACCACACTGAAAAAAGTCCAGGTTCCATGATTTCGTATGAAAACAGATGTGCTATTACTCCACTCTACTTGTTTTTCAATGCTTTTTACTCCAAATAATTCTCTCTTTTTCCTCTTCTTTTTTTCCACAATTGCACTAGGGAGAGATCATAAATTGATTGCAGATGGCAACTTGTACTTCAAAATCCTAACTGTCACAATCTTTGAAATAAAAATAAATGAAACATTTTGTGAAATTATATTGAGCTGTGTTAAAAGTAATGAAGATTATACAAACATATGCCTGTTTGTCATTTATAAAGCACCTTCAGGCATGACAACCAAATCTATTAGACAATACCTTCCTCCCTGGGAAGTAGTTATTTTCCAAGTCCAAGATGTACTGGAATACAGAAGGTAACATATAAGTCTGAGCACTCTTTTATCCAAGCCTCAAGATGGTCTGAACATCATGCAACACAGAACCAGGCATGCACATCCTTGATTGTCTCGCATACCAAGATGCAATGTGGAAACATGACGGAACCGTTCTACACACCCTGCTTTGCACATCATTTCATATTAGTACGTTCTTGACAAACATATTGTATAAGAGATCCATGAAAGACAGAGACTTGTATGATTTGAATCCTAATTTGTCAGTGCTGCACAGAATGGTAAACAACTGTACTTCTTCCTAAATGACTTACTAGCATATGGAGCACATTACGATGCCACTAATTACAATTCATTAAGTTCTGGATTTATGCAGCTTCACAGTGGACCTTTAGCTATTCTCCATTTCCAGTTATCAGAGATTTTGTAAGACCTAATAAAATAAAAGGCTAAATAGGCTCAAATCCTGTCACTTTAATGCCTTCAGCCAAAATCCATGTTCAATAGAGCTGATGGCTTTTGATGTCAATTAAAAAGGAATTGATCTAGGTGCCTATTATAGGGATTGCCAAAGGTGGCCGGAGGAAAGCTACAGATACTCATCTGGGAAAAGGAGATGGTCACCTCCCAATATATTTCAGGAGAAGCTGTGATGAAAATGGAAATATGGGTCAGTTAAAGCATAGCCCCTCTTTTGTCAAATAAAGGAAGAATAAACCATCAGTAGTGGGTGATGGGAAGAGCAAAAACAGAGGATTTTTTTGGGACCACAGAAATCACTAAAAAAAACCAAACTAAAGCGGAAACAGAACCAACGTCCAGAATAAGTAGAAGCAGACTGAGAAGTAACAGCATTTCTTCTATTAAATCTTTATATCCAAGAGAGTTAACAGGATTCCCTTCATTATTCTGTCTCCCAGGGAAACCCTGCAGAGATTGGCAATCTCTGCCATCTGTCTTTGAAAACGCTACATCCTTGTGAAATCTTTGCTCATGATGCAGGTCTCAGAGCATCCCTTCTTCAATAGCAGCACAACTTGGGCAACTCTTCCCACACCAGTTAAGAATCCCTTCTGACAGAAATGCCAGGAGTAGCAAGACTCAGTTCACAGTATCTAGTGTACGCTGTACCTAATATGATACACAAGAGAGTTTCCAGAGACTGAAGCAGCTTTTGAGGGAGAAGGATTGAACAGTTGCTCAGTTGGCTGGAATAAAGGCTTTTGAGCAACAAGGGGAACACTTGGAGGAATTTCAAATGAGGGTCATCCGCCTTTTGGAACAGATGAGTCTGAAATCCCATGAAGACTGGTACTTTGGAGCACAGAAATTCACAGTTCTAATAAAGCCCCTGCAGAGGGACAGCAGTTTAACATTTAGTCTTCCTCCCTAAAGAGACACGGTTCAGGTTCAAATCCTTATTCAAGAAACTCCATTCTTTCAACTGCCTGGTATTTTGGCCTGTAGGTTTAAGCCTTGTATGCTGGATGTGAAGATCTAATGCAAACCAACAAAACTAGAACCTCATAGAGAAAGATAGCAAGGGCTTTGCAGACCAGGTAAACACAAGAACTCCAGTGATAGCTTTGTATGCACACATATGTACTTATGTATCTTTCCAGGCATTCTGTGGCTCTGTTCAACCTCTCCACCATCCAGTTTACCAGGAAGTGACATTCAGCATTGAAAGGAGCATAGCTGCAAACTTTGTTGACAAAAAAGATGGTTTTGAATGCTCCTGAACACTTTAACCCATCGTTGCCTTGATGAGTTCTTTCTGAATGTCACCTCCGTCCCACTTTTATCCAAGAACAATTTGCTTCACAACTCATTGTAAAAAATTATCTTGACCAGAATATTTATGAAATCAAATTTATGAAATCAATTTATGAAATACTGAAAACATTATTACTTTTCCTGTAATAGTTTATGATTCAAAATGGGTAATTTATTCTCTCAATATACAGTTATTTCAAACTGAGATTGGCATCTACCATCAATATTCAGAAGAAATCTATTTTCCAAGGACAAAAAACACGCATTAGGAAAGGACATGTGCAGTGCCCAGATTAAGAAAAAATACATTTCTGAATACATTTTAAAATCAAAGTTCCCCTTAAGGCTGAGACCTGTAATGTTTACCTTCCAGCAGTTTCAGAGGTTGCAGAAATAGTCAAATGTTATTTCTTTTACCTAATTTTCAAAAAGCTCCTCTCCTGCAAGACTTAAGTCCCATAAAATCTGAAGCAGGGACATGATACTGTGAAAATCAGAAAATAAAGGTGGTTTCTGGGGTTTTTGATGTTGTTTGGTTTTGGTTTTGTTATTTTTTTTTTTCCTCCGGTATGCTTTGGTCATTGTACTCTCAAGTTCTTCTTGTTCAGTCTTTGATACCATCTTGGTACCACCTGAATACCTACACATCCTGACCAATCTGCTCTGTCCAGCACAGCAGCCTAAGAAAGTAAATCAGAAAGTAGATCAAACTGAAATCAAGCAGAATGCAAGGAAGTGTGGACAAGAGTAGATGGAAAACCAATCCATATGAACATCCAGCAGAGCAGAGGAAAAGCCCCAAATAAGATATTGGTCAGCTGACTCCTGGCCCGATTGTCTATGGAACAACTCCAAAGACTATCTCATGTTTTCCCATAATGCTTGGGGGCTGGAAGTGTTGCCTAGAGGAATGCCCTGTAGCGCTGCACACTGAGCCAGAACCAGCACAGAAGAATGTCACATTTACTGACAGAGTTGGAGTATTCTGTGACTTGGAGGCTATTATTGGCCTTCTTTATCACAGGAGTATTATTATTCTCAAAACCTGCTGTTGTTCCTGAAAGGGCCAGCAACTTTCCCCATCCTTCCAGTCTTTATTTTCACACACTGGAAAAAGAGATGATGTGTTTTAGAGAGATTGAATAGGTCAAAGAAACAGAATAACAATAAAAAAGGACGAAAATGGAAAAGTTTGTTCCTAAGTCAGCATGTGACCTTCATTTGAAAAAAGGCTGCATTTGAAAGTTTCCATTTGTTTTCAAGGTTTTCCCTGTACCACATAAAAAGCCGAGAAATACATTTATGTTTTAAACAAAACTTCGGAACAAGTTTCTGAGCCCACATTACATGGGCCAACATGGTCGATGGGCTAGTCCTGTATCCACAGTTTAAGACCTTGTTCTATGGCTGGCTGGTTCCATAGCTAGCAGTGAGGGGTGAGTGGGAATGGGGAGGCCATGGGGTACTGTAATTAAAACTGTTTCATCACCAGTATGCCTGCTGGTATTCCTACATAAGCCAAAACCACCCCACTGAGCTGCCTGAAAAAGGGGTGGCTGGTGCTAGAAGAGGGTTTCAAACTTTTGAGATGGATAAAAGGAAATCCATGGCCATTAGCACTGTTGGAGACAATTGTTATTATTAACACCATCTGCAACATGGACATTTCAGTCTTTGATGAAGAAAGTATGAAGCTGGAGACCACCAGCAGCAGCCTGGAGTAGATGGAGCAGGGAGGAAACATACCACAGTAGCAGCAGCCACAGGGTTTGTAATCAATAGCAAGGAGGGGGGATCCAAACAGGATGTTGTTCAGTTAGCAGCCATACGTGCTCTTGGGCATTTGAAGCTCTACATGCTTTAATAGGAACAAGCGGAAACAACAATTTTTTGAGATCTATTTCTGCTCTGAATTAAGTCCAGCCATTGTAACAAATCATGCAGAGATTTGTGTCTATCAGCAGCTGGTCAGAAGCCTCAACAGCAGTCAGCAAGAGAAAGTGACACTAGCAAAATCTGCAGCAAGACAAGGCTCTAGCACTGAAAAAAAACAGTAACATTTGATTCTGTTTAAACATCCTGGTACCAACTGATGAAGGAAGCAAGCCAAAACAAGACATAACAATGCATGTCCAATACCAACAAAGGTTAGATTGCACATAAAGGAACACACAAATACTGTGGCTCCTGTTCCAGGCCTTGAGAGCTCTCTTGACACACAGCAGACTTTGAACCACTTAGAGATGCACACATTTGGCCCAGCTACATGAGCTTGTGTTGGCTGGACAGGCAGCACAATCATCAGAAATGGCAGTGCTGCCAAACACTCCCATCTTCTCCCCCTTCCAATGTTAGAATTAAATGCATTACCTCCTGAAAAGGACTAATTATGTCTGACCCCACCTTTTCCATGCTGATGTTGGCCTTAACAACAGGCACAAGACAACAGTAATGCCAGCAGCAAAGATATCAACCGCAAATTCCCACAAGACACATTTCAAGCCACAGAAAATATTAGCCTTTAAAGCTTGTCGGAAGGCATGGGACCTGAATGATAGGGCAGCTGATAACACTTTGTGTCAGCATTCTGGTGTATACTTTATTGCCAGTTTCAGGCCTGGAGAGTCCTTCACTTTCCACCAAAAGAGTTCTATCTTGGGAACTCTGCTGCAAGACCAGAGAATCAGGTATAAGAGATGCTAAAAACTATACTAGCATCTTTTCTTCAGAACTGGCTCCTTCAGGGAGGGAAAAAAGACCTGTTTGGAATAGACTGCAGAATAGAAACCAGTAGCAGAGAACCTACTATTTCTATTTGAGAGTTTACTTTGTCAGTCATTATCATGAGATCCCTCCGCACCTTTTTTCCACTGACAGCTTTAGTTTTGACTCTGCATAACTTGGTATGAGAGGTGATTGCTCTCACCTTGCTATTCGTTCTTTAGACCACAGATAATAGGATGAGCTGCACAAGTTTTGGCACAAAACTTTCAATGGACCATCGTGATCCTCCAAAGAGAGGCAAAGAAACAAGACTGTATAAATACAGTCTTGTTTTAGCTGTCCAGTCTTACAATGTCTTCCATGTCAAATCCCAGGGCAATAAATGATCATGTACAAAATAAAATCAGGGATTATAATTTTTTACATACGAGGGAAAATAAAGGAACAACACGTGTCTCAGTTTTGACATAGAACAACCTTTTGTCTTTGGAAAAGAACCCATGTCATTTGCCAGAGAAGCAATTTGTCTTCTTGTGTAACAACAGATGCTAATGGGAAGCACGCACGTTACTCTATCGCTGCTGGCCACCAGAAGCAGCTTGATATACAACCACCAGCATCCCCCAAATCAAATCACCTAGGCTGAGATGTCATTGTCTCCTCATTCAACTAAACATCTTTTCTTATGTGTTGATCCAGGATCAACACAACTTCAGTTTCTGGCAAATCAAATGCAGAAGGTGACAAGGTCCTTGGGGCTGTTCCTAGGCTAATTTCTTTCATTAGCTTTCAAAAATACAAAAGTCCATGAAGCCATGTACTGGATGTCCTGCCAAGAGTCACTTGGTTTTCAAAGCCTCAGGCCTCTCAGAGGAAATCTCCCATCAGTCTCATTGCCAGAGTTGCCCACTGCATCTAACAAGACACGGCATAATTTAGATACCATCCACAAAGCTTAATCAAAGCAGTTATGTTAATGATAATTCATATTTTCCTGGTACAGAAAACAAAACAAAACAAAACAAAACACAGAGCCATGCAGTGTGTATTTTCTTGGAAGTGTAAATAATTTTTCACCCACTTGGGCCTGATGCACAGCCAGCCTCTAGCACAGGTCCAGTAACTCAGCTGTCTAAATGCTTAAGAAAGGAGCCAGGGGATTTCTGAAGTTCACTTTTCCTCATCATCTACTGTTAAGCAGCACTGAATCTATCTGCAGTAGCTACATGTGATCTGCTGACCTATGGTAAATTATTTTTTAAACAGCAGCTTATATTTCACCACTAATAGGATATAAGGTAACAGGAAATGCTTGCTTGTTGTTGGTATCCTGTATCCTTTCTAAATTTTATCAATTCCATTAATTTTCATTTCCTCGCAGACCATGGTACAATTTAAAGTTTCACATGGTCAAAGCTAGTCAGCATAACTCCATCTCAAGAACATCTTCTGTGAGCTTTAGCCACTTGCTCAAAAGTATTTAAGCATTTAATCTCCTGGTGTCCAGGGCTCACCAAACTACTGGCATAATGATTAGGTCAGTATTAGAATTCTGACAGAAGTAAGAAGCATAAGGAAGTTCAATTACGCTTTTTGAGAGATTCTCCTTATTTGTAAGTTCTGCTTACAAGGCAATGAAGACCTCAGAGTAGTGACACTTCAACAATTCTTTAGCTATGAGCAGAGATACTAAAGCAATTTGTCTCAGAGATACAGTAAGGGAAGGCAATTATATGAACAACATGTCGACAATGAGATTTTGTGGCAATGAGCCCAAGTTAAGTTCTGCTCTCATACTCCTGCAGATCACATAGGGTTTTTTTCTGTGTAACCTGTGCCATTGAAGGGTTACATCTTTTTCTAAAATGGTAGTCAACCTGATCAGCTTGCTTATTAATTATCCATCTGATAAATTATGATATTTTAATCAATGCTGGATAACTCCAAAATCTGACGTAATAACAGTACAATTGCAGGACACCATACAAAACTCCCATTTCCAAATCTGTCTACCTATAGTTTTGGATCAAAGTATTAAAAAAATTACATACAATACATACATACAATACATACATACAAAAAATTACATACAAACAAGCATTATACATAAAGTTCAGCAGGGCTTTCCTTGAGTAATAAATCATAATAACAATTAATGATTCAATCAATACTCTCATTTGGAGCACACCTTGGTCTTCCATGACTTGCCAACTCAAAGCATTTGTAAAGTCTGGTCTCAGAACAGTAAACAGCTGTATATCCAGAAGCATTCTGCAAGCCTTCATCAGGGCACTTAGATCTTGGCAAGCCTGGGAATGTTGGGTTTCCTTCTTGGAAGAGTTTATGTCTGGGTATTTGGGTGGAGACCTAGTCAAGTCAGCTACTATGTTGGTTTCAAGACTTTATGTGCCTTGAGGTAGATCACATCTGCTAATGTGGCGAGACTGTGGACAAGCTATATGCTCAGTCAAAACCTCCTAATGCTGCTGTAACACAACGCAGGAGTCCAGTATTTGTTGTCTCGCACAGATCACACTGAAAAATGAGACCTCCTCAGCCCTCATCATCATGATGGATACCCTGGGCTGGATTCACTGCTCTCCTAGGTTTTCTTTGCACAGCACAAGCAGCAACACTCTGCTGTGGAAACTAGCAGAGACACCTTCAAGCTTTGTTACCTGATGACCACTCTCTCAAACCAGACAAAGGAGGAAACAGACTGAAGATAACATCTGGAGAGACAAAGAAGTTTCTACACATTACATTCCTCAGTGGTATCACTTGGAAGCAACCCAATAGCATCTTTAATAAGAACTGTTTGCCCCAAAATCATAAAGCCACAAGGTCCATCTGCCCTCCGGCACGCCTCTGTTTGGGGCAAAGAGGTTTTGTGGTTTTGCTTTTCTGTTTAAAAGCAAAGCCCACTGTTGATTACTTCTTTTTATTATCTCATTGCCAGGGTCTCCCTTAGCTGAGTTAACTCTCTAGACTTTTACAGTCTGTTCCATCACTGTATCTCGAGTTACACAACTCCACAAACATCTTGGTAATGGGCACTATGTCAAAGACATTGCAACTAATTTTTAACTATCAGGTCCTACTTTGAATTTCTTGTACTTGTTTTAAAAGCATTTGAAAGAGCAACACTGAAGCACACACAGCATCATTACAAGTTGACATTGGCCAGGATACAGCACAAATACCATATTGTGGCATCTGTTCTAAATACAGGGCATACCACAGCCCCGTCAATAGCATGGTATGATATTGGTTTACCTTTCAATGAGAATTAGTAAAAAAAGTGGCAGAACAATACACAATACTCTTAGTTTGTGAGAGTAAGGCATTACCATTTGAATGCTAATTACCTGGCACAGGCTCAAAATTGACTTTTAAGCATGATCTGGATGTCTGATTTTCCAGACCACAGTCCTCTCAAGCCAGAAGGGAGATCACATTAGTCACTTTATTAAGCTGATGCCAACTCCTCTATATGTTGACCTGCACTAGTAGTGGTTCTGCAGAGCCCATAGCTCTTCCCAAGAGGAACACCGAGAAAGGATTTAATGTGGACTTCCTCCTCTGTCCCAAGATTTGATAATTGTGGCAGCAGCATAAGGCACAGCAGTGTTTTAACTCCACATACATGCTGATGATGAGAATTTTAAGCACATAAGTGATTTAGGTATGCTAATGCTGGGGGAGTGGAAGGAAATTAATCACTAGATCTTAAGTTTCTAATGTATTCCTGAAATGCAACCCATCTTAAAGTCCTGCCTCTGTCAATACCTTACAGTATTGTAGATCTCAGCAGTTTTGGAAAGAAGGCTTATATATTTGCTAATTCAGGTACAATTTTCACAGCCACCTAGAGAACCATATATGCCAATCCCCAAAATAGTCCTATGAGGAACCATCTACCCTATTGCCTTCTGCAGAACTGAAAATTCTTCCCTAAGCTGCATGCACACTGTAAGGACCAATGCCTGGTGGAATATGCTTAGCTCCTTGCCAGTGAATTCAAAAGCAAAATACTGGGGATGTTCATGATCACTATACAGATGATACCTTTCCTTTCCAAAAGAATGGCCTCAAGAAATGCAGGTATTCTGCTTCCAGACACTAAGGTCGATCTTCTCAATGCAAACATTTCATAATTTACAAGTGCAAAGATAGAAAGCAACCTTTTTCTGTTTATGTATATAACTAACCATCAGTTTGACTTCTGGCTGTGTACAACATTTTGTTGCTTTACTGACCTACATCAATGCAAAATAAAAAGGCTACAGAGAAATTGCTATTCATAGCAAAACAGGAGTTGCCATCTAAGACTCTGTTGGACTAAACAGCCAGTCCATTATTTTCTTCTTCACAGCTATTCCTTGTGCATTTCAACTACTCTGCTAGATGGCACTTCAGGGATTAAGCAGTAATGTTTCATTTTTCACTGATCCTTAACAAAATACAGCAAAAGTTTCTACAATATAACAGAAGGGGTGCTGTCATTGTTCCAAGCATATTATGTTTTAGACTAGCTGAATAACCTTTTGGGAACCAGAATGCTGAATCACACATAAAATGCTACATACTCTTATCCATTAAGCCACGTTTATGCAGAAATGCATTCCCTGTTTTGGACTGAGGTTTGCTCATCTGTAATGAAAAGGACTTTATTCTCAACTGGGGGTTGAATCTCATAATATTTTTCTTGCTATTTGTCCTGGTTTGAGTGAGAACAGAACTAAATCTGTTCAGTGATTTTACTTTTCAGCTCAGTTCTTCTAACTCACAGCACTGCCTGAAGTCAGCAGCCTGTTTTCCCAGGCAGTGTCTGCTGCCAGCAGTGAGAACACCTCATGGTCAGAGTTACTACCAAGGGCTGGTGCAGACCAAGGCCACTGCTGGATCTCGTGCACCACACTGGGGGGGTGCAGGAAAGGGAAAGGCAGCACCTGCAGGGAGAAGACAAGGGCAGGTGACCCTACACTGGCCAACAAGGGATTCCAGCCCGTAGACTTCATATTTGGTATAAACAGAGAGACCTGGAGGGTCTACAGCTGCTCTCTCTGGGGTCTCCCAGGTTCCTCTCCCCTCCTGGCCCACTTTGCA
The DNA here is from genome assembly GCA_027560015.1 of Chloroceryle amazona. Classification (NCBI taxonomy): domain Eukaryota; kingdom Metazoa; phylum Chordata; class Aves; order Coraciiformes; family Cerylidae; genus Chloroceryle; species Chloroceryle amazona. The sequence goes on along the minus strand of JANHFX010017754.1, from coordinate 86,725 downwards.
AGCTTTGGTCGGCTTGGCTCAAATCCTCTTTCAGTTTCTTCCTCGGATCATCCCAGGAGGACTCTGTTCTACCTTCGATCCCAGTTGGTGTGTCCTGAACCCGGTACCAGAATCCAGCTCCTGAACACAGCTCCTGTCTGCTGTGGGGCCCAGGCTGGGACTCCCCCAGTGCCTGCTCCACAGCATCAGTGGTGACAGTGATGGAATTACCATCGGGGGGGTTGGGTCCCATATTGGTTTTGTACATATTGCATTTATTATTATTATTTTCATTCAAGCTGTTCTAGTTCCCTTTTCTAATGGCTAAGTCTCTCTTCCTTATTCCCTTTCTCTTCCTCCATGGGGAGGGAGGGGGTTTAACACAGAGTGTCTGTTATTGGTCTAAGGGGTCGCTCTGACCCTAAACTGTGACACCATTACAGCTGGCCAGGCCACTGAGCACCTCAGTTACATGACCGACAGCATTAGGTAAATCTATACTGAGTATCCCCTCCTCCCTCCCATTGTGTGGCACTAATAGCATGTGAGAACTCCAAATGGAATTATTTTCCTTCTTCCCCTCCCATGTGGGCTACACACTCATCTGGTTTCAGCAGCAAGATTTGTTAATAAAACGCTACTGCAGCAGAAGAGAGAAGGGGCAGGGGGATACAAATAAAAATTAGGCATTAGTTCAGATCACCATCTTCCCTCATTGATCTAGTTCAACCAGGAAGTCACACCACCTTTGCTTTCCACCTGCTCACAGCCAGGTGTGTTCCAGCTTGTGTCACTCACCTAGCAGAGTCTGCTGCAAAGGCAGTCACTACATAAACCATAATTCAGGTACATGCTCTTCTTGCAGTAGGTCCCAAAAGCTTTTAACTCAGATGTTTTTGCAAATTATTTAAATAGGAACAGGCATTCCAATCATTAGGCTGGTGGTCTTTTGAAGATCTTCTCTGAACTCCAGCAAGTCATTTAGGCTCTAATTATCAGTGGCATCTAAATCATCGTCATTAAGGGAACCAAAGATGTTTTCTGTAAAGATTCAAGTTCTGCCTCCAGATTTGTTTCATCTAGCAAGTAGAGGATGTCAAGATCTCCACAAAAACAGATAGTGGGAGGCGGGGGGAAGAAGCAAATCGCATACTGAGCTACAGGACATCACAAAACACTTAAAGATGTTAAGGCTCAAATAATTATCTAGCAAAAGCTTTTACATCATTTGTGTCATCACACTTAAAGTCTAAGAAAAACTTAAATGGCCTCAAGTATTTGAGATGAGTATGCCAGAGTGTTGGAGCCCTGATAAAACTCACAGGAAAGAGAAAAATAAGTGCCCAGTCACCAAGCTAAGGCAAACTTCACCAGGGAAAAAAGTTGGAGCTGTGTATTCAGGCTTTACTGCATGCTAAAAATGAACAGAGCAGGATAGACACTCTCCTGTGCTGCCAGTGATCTTCCCATCCATTACAGAACACGAATTCTTCATCAGAAAAACAAATGGGAAACTTTAACATTAGTGTCACACTATGGTACAGGTATGGTATTTCCCAAGTACAGAGTAATTCCCAGCAATGAAGTCTTCATTGCATTTCATGTCCTGAGGGACTCCTGCAGATGTTGATCCTGCTGTCATGAAAGCCTGGATGGCAACTTTGCCATGGGTTTTGACAGTGTAGAATCAAGTCAATTGAAGCACTGCAGAGTTTGAAGCTCTGCGTGTCCTTAACTGATTGAGTAGTTAAAAGTCAGCTGGTCCTAGTGCTGCCACCTCTAATTAGCACGAGTAGTACCATTCAGTCAGAATCATTCACAGCATCAGGGACTATGGTTCACTCTGTCTTAACCAGCCCTTCTAAGTGGCAAATAGGCCAAGTGTCCACTCCCCACTCAGGGGAAGACGTCATCCCTTGATCAGGTTTGAAGCAGCAAGGCCTCTCCTCTCTTGGAGACCTTTATATGGCAGAGGGAACCACTAAATCATTTCCCTGGTCAGTGGTAGGCTTGACATTTCCCCATCAAATCCCCATACCCGAGATCTTTTCTACCCTTTCCATTTTAACATGGGTGATAAGACTAGCATATGTTTATGAACAGATTCTCCAGCCATATGTGTGTGGGTTACATTCAGGAGAACAGCCTCTGAAATTCCATGGTTACTGTTAGGTAAATCTTAAGTGTCACCTCAAAAATGCTCTCAAGTTAAAGAAAGAAAAAAAAAAAAAAAGAAAAAAAAAAAAAATCCAGCATTATGACCCCAGATGTGGTTATGAAGGCACATTTTACTCCAAGGTCAGATTCAGCACTGATATAAGCTGGAACAACCATCTCTTGTTCTTGTTGTTCTTGAAGCTGTGGGACAAATGTCCATCTTCCTTTTGCAAGAATAGGTGTTCATTTTGTTTTGTAAAACAAAACTGTACCTTCTTAAATCCATTCAGCATGAGAACATCAGGGGATGTGCTAAAAATGGAAATCTGTACTCTCTTCCCAGATTGACAGGGTGTGACATACAGCCTGAATCATTAGGGCATAGTTCTTTAAGGAACGAGGAAACAGTTTGGCACAAGAGCCCTTCTACTGGGAAAGGTGGTGGATTTGAATCTGTCCAGGCCACTCAAAAACGCTCAGCTGCAGTTCTCTCATAGTAATACCAAAGCTCCTACTCAAAGGCAAAAAATTACTTGCTTTATATGGTTCTAATCAGCAGGAATGCAATCAGTTCTCTTCCCAGTGTGAACTGTCTCTCCCAACATCTGCTTCTTCCCCTCCCACTGCCAGCAAGAGAGAGAAAAAAAGAAAAATAGTTTATTAAAGAAAACAAACGTAAAGCTGTGCAACTGCTGTTTTAGCCCCATTGGAGAAGCTTTTGTCTAGTTTTACAGGGCCTAACATGTGTTCAATCAAGTTCAATTTCTGAGGAGATCTAGATGGAAAACAATCAGGTGTTATCAACAGTATCACTGGAGCAACATCAAAGCCTTGCCTTAGCGTATGAGCCTTGATGCTCCCCAGCTGCTGCGTACAGAGTCCAAGCAAAAACTCCAGGATGTGACAGAGGTTGCAAGACACCTTGTAAAGATGGAGAAAACTGGTCAAGCAGGTGCCTAGTAGTGTGGACTGTTTCTATAAACTCCTGTCTGAGCACTACAACATGCAAAAGCAGTAAAAAAAAAAAAAAAAAGAAGGATTCTGTAACACATACTTTTTTAAAAAAAAAACAAAACAGCCACAAACAAGTATTTTGGAGATGGCTTGCCCCACAGCTGTTTGTTAGGAAGTATTACGCACAGACTAACCACTGCTGGACACAGGATTATGCCCACGGCTGTGTCTGGTTGAGAAAAACATGGACCTGCTATAATGACTCAGAAGAAATTTGTACATACCCTAACTGCTTATGAACTAGGACTTTGTGCAGAGGTCATGTGCCCATACAGCCATAATGAACATGCCCCTGGCAGTGGTCAAGTCACAAGAGTCTGTTTGACAGTAGGGTTCTCCCAGTCCTGATCCTGCCTCTAAATACTCCACGTTGCCCTGACAATTCATGTCACGGTTTTGCCTTGACAAAGAGGCAAACTGGCAGGAATAGCAAGGCATTAGTCAGCTCTAAAACCATACAGCAGCAGGCTTGTTGGCCAGATGTAGAAAGACATGCAGCTTTTACTTCACATGTGTCTTCTTGAGCAGTGGAAGAGGTTAAATGCAATTTGACACTTTGCCAATAGCCCAGCAGATACATCCCTAAGTACAGAGGGAATCTTCTAACCAATGCAAAAGGCCCATTTACTGATAGCACATCCTTGGAGCTAAGCAACACATCTAACTCTCTGCCATGTGTCTCCCATCTGAACAGCTTCGACTACACAGCAGATATAATCCTTTCCAGCTGGGGCATTTCCTGTTTCCCCACAAGCTGCATTAACCCCTTCTTTCGGTCTCCTATTCAGAGGAGCTTAGAACATAGATACTTCTCCCAAACTTCACAACACACCCCACAAACATCATTACCTCTCATTCCTACCATTTTGAACACTGCACTATCACTCAGGACTCACGCAGCACAAGTTTAACCCTGGCACTTCATATAGTTAGGCAATGCAAAGATACCTGATCCATGACTAAGGGAACTAGAAAAGGATCTTTCCCGTACTAGACAATTCTTCTTCAAGATGGCCTTTTTTTCTAGGTTTATATCCAAGTAGGTTAAACCAGGTAATATTCTTTGAATTAGATGTCATTTTTTCCTCAACAGAACTGACCTAGTTACAACTGACAACATCTCTTGTAACAATAGTTACAAGAGATGCCATTCTTTATCAGAAACTCTATCCTTCACCAGCAATTGCTTGACCTTTCCAGGGCTAAGTACTTCAAGAACATTTGCAAGATGGGCCACCAGCAAAATAAGTATACATCTCCTGGGATAACTGTTCAAAAACGAAAGCTGGGCATCATTACCCCTTTACTTCCAAGTCCCATCTTAGAGCAAGATATCTGGGATCACTATGAAGCTGTCTAGCCAATTCTCACCGTGAATCCATAGGGCAGGTATCTCAATGGAGCAGCACATCACCTTTCCCAAAGTCAATATATCTTATAGCCCATCTGGCTTCACAACTAATATTTGCAAGCTGTGCCACTTACTCTGACCTCTCTCTGATGACTAATTCCTTTCTATTCTCACTCTCCACTCTTCCCAACATACATTGGCCAGATTTTCCCCACTGCACTGGTATTTGTCACAGGGCTTACGCACATGCCCATGGAGCACAAGCCCCATGACACATACCGACATCTCCAGCAGCTCAGCAGCCATGCTGATTATCCAAGAGCCTACAAAGTACCGTGTTTTAAAATAAATACAAATTTGCTTACACTGTATCTTGATCTTCACCAAGGGCTTAAGCTCTGCCCAGGCAGCAGACAGACAGGCTTGTGGTTAAGACACTGCTCTGGAAGTTGACACAGCTGGAACTGGACCCTGCTCCCCTGCCATCTTTCTCCATGTCCTTGAACGAGTTGCTAATTCCTCCGGGCCTTAGTTTTTCTCATCTTCAAAATGGGATACAAATCTTAGTACACCTTTCCTGGGGTGACTAGCCAGGAATTTAAGTCAAAATGAGACACTTGAACTGCATTTTAACTACAGTTCCCAACATTAAAGCTGGCACTAACTTGGGCAGATTCTCTGGTCTATACATCATTACGTAGATGGATGATGCTGCAGCTAGAGGTGAATCTGCCTTGGAGGGCAGGACTAGAATTGCAAAATATGTTAATAAAGTATGTGGTAAAAACACTGTCAGGGGAAATTCAGTGAGTGCAATATTTTTACACTGAAGTAGGAGTATCCACTTATGGCTAGAAGAGGTGGTGAGGACTGTGTAGAACTGCTGACTACGTGAAGGGAACCAGGCTTTTGAATAAAGATGTAACCAACATCCTGAAATATATAACCAGGAGTAAAAACTGTGAAGTGTATGAAATGTCCACTTTATCCAGCTTTTGCAAGACCTCAGCTGAATAATTATGCCCTGATTTGGACCATTTAGATAAATTACAGAGAAGAGTCATGGGAACAGTCTAAAATTCAGAAATCATGAGCTGCCAAAAAAGACAGAGAAACAGGGGTTGCTTAAAGAGAAGAAAAACGAGCTGCTGAAAAAGGGGAAAGGAATTAATCCATGGAGGTCAGAACAAATAGAAATATGATTAAGTGACACACTCAGGAAAACATTGGAAGTAAATGAATAGTGAAGCACAGGAATGTTTTTCTTGGATCACTACTTGTTAGAAGAATTAAGGGCAGATTAAAAGAAAACCTGTAATGAGTGACATAGTTTGACTTGATCCTGCTCATAGTCAGAGGATGCCCTAGAACTACATTCTTCTCAGCTCCAATTTGTTATTATTCTTTCATTTCTGTAGAGAATGGTTATGTATAGAATCCACATCATGGAAATATTAATAAAATGAATGTACCTTGAAAATTCTCTGTTTGATTTTTCCTAAGGTCTGGTTCCAGACCCTCAGTTTTGAGGAAGAGTTTCACCACAAGCATGTTTAAGATAGGCACTCTATTATTACATTATGCATTCTAGCCAGCTATTTCTAATTGTCTGAGGAAACAGATTTTGCATTTCAAGGACCCTGAATAAGTAAGACATATCTGCAACATAAAATGATTTGAGATATCCATCATATCCACAAAAGCATGCCCAGTATATTTATTTTTTAAAAATATTAAATGTCTTGTCTCAGTGACCTTGTGATAATGAACAATGAAGAGATTATTTGCATTTCATTCAGAACTAGCTGATGAATCCACAGGATGAGACACTGAGTAGAGATTTTGTAGCATCTTTAATCAAAGTCTTTCAGGAAAGGCTAGGTTCTATAATACAGAGGCTGGACATCTTAATGTTGCCATTAATAAAAGATTCCAACTCAAAACCCAAAGTCTACAAACAATTGGTTCCACAGTGTCAAGTCTGAACAAGGAGCTTGAAATTTTTACAAGGGTAGTTACTCACCTGATCATAAAAACTCTTGCTAAATTTTAATATGTAATAAGTCTAATTTTGGTGCTAAAGTGCTAATTTTGAAAGATAAATATATAAATAGCTGTAGTGCAGTTACTAAATTAGCAATGAGACACATCTCTGTACTTTTGGCCAGGGAATTTTTTTCAAGCACCAAACCCCAACAAATGCTCTAATTGAGCAGTAGACCCAATATAGACAAATGACATTAATCCTGCATTGCTAAGCTTCAAGTCCAGTCATGGAATAAAACCTTTCAAGGTAAGTATGTTACAGAGAAAGATATGAGACAGCTGCCTCTGGAAATGATGCAGGTATATTAATGACGAGACAAATCAGTGGTGCCACATCCCTGTGCCTATGGTAACATAACTGCAGTAAAGTAGAGCTGGTGGGCTGCAAATCAGGTAATGCTCATATGGAACCTACATGCTGCCTACTGATGGTCTGGTTACTACTCTACCCGCTCTCTGTATTTAGACATGCCTCTCATTTCTGGAATCTAGTGGCAAAATGGCTAGACTGTGCCAAAACAAGTAATTTTTAAGCAAGTCCTAAGACAACAACAGTCTGCACAAGGTGCTTTGAGCAAAATAATACATGCTGTGATGAGCAAGCATGAAAAAGAATGTATGTAGAACATTTCCTCCCCAACCAAAAATCTTGCATGCAGATACTGAGAAGTGAACTGCTATGTCAGTGTTAACACGCATGTTCTCATTACCAAGTACAATCCTGTTCTTTCATCATAACACTCGCAGCTTCTTTTTCTCCTCTAGACTTGCCCCTAGTTTTTAGGCTCCCCAAAGAGGAGAGGAACCCACCCTTTTATGTCCCCTGCAAGGCCTAGCAGCAGCAGTGAAAGCATTTTCTTTATTATTGCTGTTGAACTCACACTCTGCAGCAGACTCACCTTACTGAGTAAACTCTACCTTAGCATATCAACAACCAGCAGAGAGAGAAATCACGACCTGACTTGCACCCAGTTTTCACATCAGTTTAGTGGCTCTGGGGAAAACACTGTGTTTCTATTGAAACAGGAGAACCAAGAAAATGTCTTGAGTATTTATGCCACTGAAGATAGCAGAAGGAATTTAGAACAAAACTGAATGACAGCTACAGTTACAGCTAAACATCGATGCATCTATACAACTGCTGCTACATTAAGTGACAGCAGACATATTTGTAGAGTACCAGCAGGATGATGTCTAGACGTAAAAAAGAAATAGCCCTTTTAGATGCCAGTAGAAGATAATATACATGTCTGGGAACCAAGCAGAAAGACAGAAAGACATTGAAAGAATCATGATTACCAGAGTAAACTAAACAATAAGGAGCAACCACACCCTTCTCAGGGCATCCCAAATAATCACCTCTCTGTCCTGCTGCTTGTTTCCCTTCTCTGTGAATAAATAAATGAAAAGTAAAAATACAAAACACCAAAATTCACAACACTTTCAAGTTGTACTGTGCAAACTAGTCATAATTAGAGAAGGGCCAGGGGTACAGAGACTTGGATGAGGACTTCTCTCAACATTCAGGCAAGTCTGAACTTTTGGGAGTCAGTTTTATTAATGTGGTTTTTTTTAATTGCCCCATCTCCAGTTTCTTGGAAGGTGAAGAGCATGGCAGCTATTTCTGGTCCTATCCCACAAAACTATATGACTTAATTTTCAGAAAAAGAGGAAAATTTTCTGGAAAGGCCAGTGCAGGGCTGTGTCTGCTCAGCTGTAGCTACAAATGCCTCTAGCCATTTTCATGGGTTATACACAAATATTTACTGAGCTTTCAATCAAAACCAAATATTTACTATTCTAATTGGAGCAGTACTTGGCAAACATGCTACTCTGCAAATACAGAGCATCTTCCTAAGGAAATACATACTCATCCAAAGGTACTGAATGCAAAAGGAAAACCACTCTTTCCACTATTAAAAAGATATTTCTTTCAGCTTTCCTAAAGTTTTGCCAATCATATAAAAATAAAGTCATCACTGCTGGTTTATCCAAACACAATCCATTTACTGACCTACTATAGGTTGTTGAGAATCTGTGATTGTTTCTGAGATGCCAGGATGGGTTCCAATCTATATTTGCTCTTGCACTCTGCCACTTCAACTGATCAGTTCTTCATCTATAAAATACAGGGAGCCTTGCTGCAACAGAGGAAAATTTTCTTGACTTCTATTCCCAAGTACACCATACAATACCTTATAGGCATTCAGACTCTGACAGCCTCCCATGAACCATCATCACTAGAAGTATCACTCTGTCATTATTTCACATTATGGATGGGAACAGTTTTACTCAAGTAGATTGCGACTAAATCACCCTATATATGCACTCAGACAGTATCATCTGTGTTGTACGGCAGCAGAAAGACTATCAATATTAGAACGTTGATCTGATCTCAGTTTTACATCACCTCAGATTTCTTGTTCTCCTTCCACATTTCCAAAAGAGAAGTCTGGTCAAATCTAAAAGTTGTTTGGTGGGTTTTTTTTCCTAGTCTAGGAAAGAATAAAATCGAATACTTCCTTGGAGGATGTTCCACTCAAAACACTATTTAGATCTGTGTTTACATGTTACCAAACAGAAGTGACTCTAGACCATGATAAAATCTCAGGTAGGTCTGCAATACGTTTTTAAACCAATGAAGCCATATGTTAGGGGGTAGTATCCCACACACAATCCCAGCACTGTTTGAGGGACCTCTATAAATCACAAATAAAGAAGTTATTTAATATAGGAAGAAACAGAACTGGAAAAAAACAGAATTTGAGATCCAATGGTAAGATTGTGAAATTGGGCAGTACTTTGTGGAGAAGCACTTTTCAAAACAGAAATCTGGAGTTTTCTTCTGCAGGGGAGAAAAGGCACAACTTGTTTTGCCAATACAAGATTCAGATTTTACTTAAAGTCTTCAATATGTGGAAAGAGTTAAAGTGCCTTGCTTACATACTAGTCCTGAGTGTGTGCTTAGACTAAATAGCCTCTATCCTCCCTCAGATACGAGAGGATTTTCAGATGAGCCATCCTTAATATGCTATGCATTAAAGCAAATATTAACATTCTTTCTGAAGTTATTGAGGAAGAGAGCACCTTTAACATACATATATATAAAGGGATCGTTTTTATAATTTAATTTCCATCCCTGAATGTCAACCAACTTAAACAGACTAAGATCCTTTTAGTGAATGCTGAAAATACTGCATGTCATAAATGCTTGTTATAAACAGATGGAAAGTTTTGCTTACCCACTCTGTTTCTATGACCAAAGGTGGAGAGCACACAGCAGTAGCTTCCAATATGAGAGAGGAAAAAGCCACACATTCTAATAACCCACACACTCCAAAATTTCACTCAAAATAAGCAAGTGCTGTGAACCTTAATTGACTGCGGTGGGTTTGGAAAGCTGGATCAAGTACTACAAGAGTCAGACTTGAAAAAAGTTAAGCGAATCTTTTTGTTCTAGCCAATATTTCAATACAGAGGAAAAACTTTAAATCTCCTCCATTCATAACATCCAAGAACAAGTTTTGTTTATGGGCAGGTAAGCTACTGATTTCTACTCTGGAATACTGTGTCTTTAAACACTCAATAAATAAAAGGAATGTTTAAAATGATCAGTTTTACATAAGTAATAGTGCACAAAAAGGAAGGTTGTAAAGAATTAACTGCCTGTACATCTTTGTAGTCATGCACCAGGTGAAAATGTAAATAGTGTTCAGTAACATCAGTTACATTTTCAGGGGTCTCCCTGATCATCTTAGCCCTTATACTTTGGGACACAATACGATTCTCATGCTCTGAAAACCTCCATTAAGTCCTTGAGAAGAGTGAGCCAGTTGCAACAAATATGTCTGTCCGAGACAAACCCAAAATAAAGCATACATCAGCCTAATCGATATAGTTTGCAGTTAGTATGCCCACAATATACTATTCATCACCAGTGATGCATTAATGGTTTGAGGTTAGACAGCCACAGATTTCTTCCTTCCTTCATTTAACAACAGAAATCTAAAGAAACGTGAACTTACAGAAAGGGAGGGAGTTGCTCCCTTTGAATCATTTGTTACCATAAACCTGATGACTTGGATTCCAGTTTGGGACAAGTGTGTCATCAGACCTGTTGAAAAAAAGGTCTGTTTCAAATAGACACAGAGTCACACCCATCTAGATAGACCTTCTGGTTTTGTCTTCATTTTGGGTTTGGTTTGGCTCTTAGAGATTGTTATTTCACTTTTTTAAAAAGCTGCCAAATGTGGAGAGTGGGTGTGTCTTGTTGACATCTTGCAGTCCACATAATATGGCCATTTTGCTGATTGTCAGGGCAATATGATTAAGACCTTAAAATCAAGGGAGATTTTAGCCAGCAATGTGTGTTAAACAGCCACAGTATTTGTTGAATGGCAATTAAACCTCCTTTCAAGAGTCAAGCATGACCACCTCCATCATTCTTCATCAGGCAACCTCCCTGAATCCTCAGCTGTATTATTTGTCTGGGTCCTCCTTTACCAACCATTATCAGGCATAGATCCAACCAGATCTTACTTCACAGAGAAAAAATAGCAACCATAATAAGTAAAATCAAAGGTCTTTCTAGTCCAGTGCCCTGTTTCCAGCCATGTCCAGGAAACAGCTGTTTAGGAACAGAAATAATACAAGTGAATTATCCTTCTTGTGGTATAGACTCAGAGCAATCAGCAGTTTAAGGAAATATTTCCTGATTTCCAGAAGTAGACTGTTCCCACAAGATAATGCCCATGCAAGACTTAATGTTCCCCCCCAGCCAACCAGCAGAGGTTAGATCTTCTATCTGTCAACCCTCAAACACTGCGGAATAGGCCAAATTCTCTAACAATGAAAAACAACATTTCACTAACTTGAAAGCTGTTAATATTAAATAAGTACTTTTGACCTTAAAATGTAAGCATCCTAAGACCCAGTTCTCATGTACACAGAGGATCTTTTAAATCATAGTAGAAATAATGAAAAGAAGCAATCATGAATTTTATTTGGCTGTCCCTGAGAAGCCTTAGCCCATGTTAGAAAGAAGGTCCATTATGAATTTAAAAGCTAGTAAGTCCCAAACATTAATCTCCTTTTAAGCACCATACATTGGACACAGTACTAAGAAAACCAAGTGTCAGATATGAGTATATAAAAGATGAAATAAAAGTGTTGCAACTAACTATCCATATAGCTAAAGGGATTTACGGCAGCCACATATTCAGCCAAGGATAAATACGAAGAGTAAGAGAGAATAAGTTTATACTGTGTGGTATAGTATTCATCAATCTTTTCAAAGATTATTTCAGTATAAATGACATCAAACTTGAATTAGAAAAATCCTCCTAAACTAGTGTAACATATATCACACCCCACACAGAGAAAGGTACTGGGGTATGGAATACTCCTATCGAAATCATAGAAGAAATTAACTAGGAAGGGACCTCTGATGGTCATCTGCAAAAACCTCCAATTCAGAGTAGATGTAATTCAGCCAGGTTGCTCAGGGGCTTCACGAGTCTTGAATGTTTTCAAGGACAGAAATTCCAGAAATTTTAAAGTCATGAGATTAGAAAAATAATTCCATTTAAGGTGCAAGTGTCAAACAACATTATGGCTCCATTACAGTGTGTATATTACATTTACTACTCTGAACTATTTCTGTTTCTTAATACTGTTCTGCTGAGACTAAAAATATTTGATGAATAAATTCTTTGCAGTGGCTTCTCCTTCAGCTTCTTGAGCTGACACAAAGAGGCAAAAGGACAGGTTGCTACCACAACCACATTCATTAGTTGAGACAAAACATGGGTTAGAAAATCGTAAAATGAGACAGTGTGTGAGTATATATTTTCAGTGAAGGATGTAGAGATTCCTGTCAGATTGCAGGTCTTGGGATACATCACTACCACTTACTACAGCAAGAGGCAGGCGACAGCTACAAGAAATTGGACCCTACTACATCCAGAGTCTGGATCCTAGATCACATACTATACAGAACACTTCCATGAAGAATCGAGATGTTTATACATCAACTTTTTCTCCAACCCTCTTTTCCCTCTACAAGAGATTTTTTTACAAGTTCTGCCCAGGCCTCTAGGAAAGTCATCAATTCTGCTCTCTTAATCTTGGCTGGCATCTCCCAAGAAGTGGTTTCCCTGCCTCTCCTCAGGGTACAGGTTTCTCAGACCCCTGCTAAAATGGTGGTACCTGCTTAATCGTGCTATTTCCAAGTAGATTTGTTGTTTTCCAGGCATAAATGATCTTCCATTCCAACCAGAGTTTTACAGGACCCAATCTTAACAGACTACAACATTATCATGAATGAAGGCAAAAGCAACCAACCAAAAAAAACCCAAAAACCAAAAGCCAAAACCAAAAAAACACAAAACCAAATATCCACCGAGAAACACTGACTACTAGAGAACTCCAGACAACCCAGATCTGCTTTAGATAAGCCAGCTGCTGCACCGGACACACATTGTTCAGCATCTCTGCTGATACATAAAGGTCCAGACTAACTTTATAAAGTGAGGGGTCTGATGAACAACTTCTACACCACCACCCCTCCATCACACCCAAACCAGAACCTCTTTCAAAAAAGTATCAGGCATCACACAGCAGGCAAAACATCAGTAGTATTTTCACTCTCCTGGACTTTTGACTGCATTCCTCATCACTCCACATGCTCCATTAGTTAGCAGTGATGGATAAATACCAGTAGCCAATATAAATTAAGTGGAATAAAGAGAAAAGATCCTATAGCTTCAAAACACCTGTTCCTGTTCCATCAAACTCCCATCCCTCATCCTGAAAATGAGAGGAAGGATATTTATGAAGCAGCAGCCAAAAAAATAATTTAGCAACATATTACAGGGCTGCAATAAAAATCCTCAACTCAGTACGTGAAACACAGGGAAGCGTTCCACGTGTCTCCACCAACACAGAGACAAGAAATTTCTGTAGTCACAACCATCACTAGTTTGATTACTCAAGTGATCACAGAGAAGGGACCACTGCTGCTAACATTGAAAGGATTGATATCCCTGGTCACTTCCTGATTGATGCACAGAAATTTTAAATCTTATTAGCCATACCTGTATTCTTTTCTTAACCTCACTTGCATAGTTTAGTCTTTTGTTGGGCTGAGTTGATAATGACATGTTTTGAGACCTGCAACTTCTTGCCTGGCAAAGATGAGGCAGGCCTTGAAATTGTTCACTAAGCCAGAGCACCCTGATAACAGGGACTCAAAGTGTCAAGATAAGCACCTGAAAACTAATTTAACATGATCTTCTTGGAGCCTTCCAGGGCAGAAGGATGCATGACCTAACCCCATGACCCCATATGGGCAAAGGAAGCCCAGAGTTCAACTATCAAACAGTGTGAGGAATGCTAAGAACAACCACCAGAGGGGGGAAAAGACCCTAACCCTGATTTTATTACATATGCTCAGACTATGTAAATGAATTCCAGGAACTCAGAGTATGACTGCCCTTTCTGGGAAATTTGATAAATATGTTTTTCATGTATATGAGATGGTGTGTTTTGATGATTCGTGGGAGCACTTACGGAGGAGAATCCCCAGCGCTGCAATAAAGAATGCCTGCTTAAGAACAACTCTGATGTTACTGGGTATTATCTTGGAATTCTTACCCAGCCACACCCAGCCTCCCACCTCGGTGAGGAGTGCTAGAAAGCAAGGGGGTTTGGAAGGTCCAAATTTTGTTTCAACATAACACACATGAGCCCGACATAATCTGGGTCTGCAGCTGGCTTGGGCAAGGAAGAGCTCCCTTACATCAGTACGGGTAGTGTTTTGCAGCGATTTTCTAGTCAAAACCTAAGCACCAATACCCCCACCATTGATCCATAAATCAGCTCATGTACAAGCAGTTAGAAAGCTGCATAAAAGTTTCATGCAAGCTTCAGACTTTTGGAATAGCAATCCATTGGCCATAGCTTCACACACAATGATGACCAGCCATGGTAATACTGCAGGAGTTAAGTAGATCTTGGTAACAGAAGAAAAATTAAATTTTATATCCTAGAGCAGAGGATTTCAAGCTGATTTTTCTAGTCAATAACAATAGTATGTATCAACATCTGTCTTAATTCTTCAAAGTGCAAAAGAAATGAAGGTCAGACATCAGCCACTTGCAGTCTCATCTGGACTGATAAATGTCTGCAGATTATGGTCAACCTGCTTAAAAGGCATATCTAAATGATGTCACCCTTTCCTTGAACCTCCAATACCCCGGGATTTACAACATCATCCCTGTACTTAAATCAAAGCATCACTGCTTGTGTTGAGAATAGCTTTAACTTCATAGGCATTACCCCAACAACACACCATCAGTTTAACAAAAGGCTCAAATATCAGTGCATATCACAAGAGCCAGCCTTACTTCCCCCCAGCCCCAGCTTCAGACAGCACACAGTGGTGAGCTGTGGACAGAGGACACACACAGCCAGACAAAGCAAGCTGGCAGGCTCATTGCAGCTCTGCAGCATGTACCTCCTTGTATGCACATATATAAAATAATGGTACCCAGGGCCCATCATCACTGACAGGGGTATTGTAGACTCTGATATACTAAACAAGCTTCTCAAAGACAGTTGCACTTCAAGACCAACACAGAACCCACATGTGGTGGTTTAGGGTCAGGGCAGCCCCTAAGACACAACAGACTCTGTTAACCCCCCTCCCTCCCCAAAGGGGAAGAGAAAAGGAATAAGGGAGAGAGACTTAGTGATTAGAAAAGGAA
>JANHFX010017754.1:55901-71313 GCA_027560015.1 Chloroceryle amazona | reverse complement strand
GCTGTTAATTAGAACTACTGAACTGAAAAGTAAAATCACTGAACAGAATTAGTCCTGTTTTCACCCAAACCAGGACACCACAGGACACACCATTCTGAAGCACCTACTAATGCTAGATCGCTTCCACAAGTTGCCCATTTTTGAAGCAGTTCTCATCTGCCAGCCATTTGTAGGCAGGTAACACCAAATGAATTAATGAAGTCCCTAGATCTTCAAAGGAGGATTTTCTTGAGGAAAAAAGCAACTTTGGGTGTCTCCCCAAGCCTGACCCAGCAGGGTTCAGTCTTAATCTTTGCTGCCGCCTTTCAGCTGCACCAGGCACCACAGCAAGCTTGCCAGGCCTCAGTCTTCTGCCACAAGAGATTTACTGGAGGATCAGGGCTGCAACCACATTGCCAAGTGTTTTGTTCTTACTCCCTGCTCTCAGCAGCACCCTCAGTAGTCTCTTTCCTAAGGGGAAAAAAGTTCTGACATCTCAGGAAACCTTGTGCAGAGCAGCTGAACTCCATGCTTCTCCACATTATTTCCTCTTCCTCAGGAGGCACCTTCGCAGCAACAGCTTTCATCCAGGCAGTATTTCTCAGTTTAACATCATCACCCTATATAAAGAGCTCTACTTCAAACTCAGAACTTCTACAGGTCACTCTTATAGAGCAATATATTCCCAATTCAGCCTTTCCTCAACTTAGAGCTCTCCATAAAAGCAGCACAAACATACCCTTGCAAATCAACCTTCCCCTCCAAGCCCACCTCCTTCCTTGCTAAAATAAATCTAGTGCAGATGGGGTCTAATTGAGCAGGGCTGACCACAACTTTAAAGGTACAAACACCTCCTCCATCCCACCTGTGATTCCAGGGTATTTCCTTGCAGATTTCACTAAGGTGGCTTTAACAACAAAAAAGTCTATTTGCTACTTTAGGGAGCCTTCTGAGTTGCAAGAATCAAAGTTCTTTTTAGGATTTTTTTTCTTTTCTTTAGCTGAAGGAGTTCCTTTATATAACAGTGCAAAGAATCACAAGCAAATGTGACAAACAGTTCAGGAGAAATTAGATAGTGATGAACAAAGCGTTTCCAGTAACATGGTCTGAAATAGCCTGTTTTAGCACATAACTAAAGGAATATCAATTGTCACTATAGCACATACAGACAAGAGGGAGAAATAATGTATTCCCTAGGTATTGTCCCAAGGGTTTTGGTAGGCTGCATCAGAGGTGGCTGCTGCGTACCATAGGTCCAGGCTGCCAATGCAGATCACCCAGCCTGCTTTTCTTCTGCAGTGCTATATCCCGAGGTCCCCCAAGATGTTGACAGTAAGGAACTGTTCAAGCTAGTCTGCTTCTTTAAGAGACATTCAGTCGCACTCTCCCTGCATGCAGATCACAGAATTATAAAGGCTGGAAATGACCTTCAAGATCATCAAGTCCAGCCATCTACTATGTATTATGAGGACAACTAAACCATGCCCTGAAGTGTCACCTAGAGATGTTTCTGAAATACTTCCAGGGATGGTGATTCCACCACCTCCCTGGGCAGCCTGTTCCAGTGCTTAACCACTCAGTAAAAAAATTTTTCCCAATATCCAACCTAAACCTCCCCTGGAGCAACTTAAGCCCATTTCCTCTCATCCTATCACTGGTTACCTGGAAGAAGACACCAACAGCCACCTCACTACAACCTCCCATCAGGTAGCTGTAGAGAGCAATAAAGTTTCCTCTCAGCCTCCTCTTCTCCAGGCTAAACAACTCCAGGTCCCTCAGCTGTTCCTCATAAGACATTTTCTCCAGACTCTTTAACATCTTCCTTGCCCTTCTCTGAACTCACTCCAGCACCTCAATCTCTCTTTTATACTGCAGCACCCAAAACTGAACACAGGACTCAAGCTGTGGCCTCACCAGTACTGAGTACAGGGACAAGATCACTTATTTAAAGCTCCCCAGCCATAGGTAGAAGCATGTGCTTTTGTCCATGATCAAACATGTACCTGATGGCAAGATGCTCTGCTTAGATGCAGGGGACTTCTTCATTCAGATTGTGCCAATGAGGAACATAATTGCGCTATGGAGAGAAGGGACAGTCATTCACAGGCCTTGCGCAGTCAAGAGGAGTGGCAAGGTCATGGCAGGCTGCCCTAACATCACGTAGTCAGATGTAGTCAAAGTTCCAAGTTTGCACTTCCTATCCCATTTGACAACACCAGTGTTAGCAGTAAAAGAAATGTTTGAGACTTGGAAGGATTATCTTCTGCTGGAAGGTAAAACAGGAAGGCAGAACCATAACATACCTTTAATTATGACACAGAAAAACAAGCCTAACTGTGGTTGATGGAAGTATTTTCATTGACTTCCCTTGGCAATGACTCTTAGAAGAGTTTCTTGTTTTCCTTTCAGAGCTGTTATCAGCCTTAAAGCATTAGAATCATGTTTTAGGAAATCTTTGGTAACATCTTTACCCTAAAATCATAAATTCATGCTGCCATTAAAGAGAATAATGAAAGGTGACAGAAGAAATTAGAGTTCCTTTATCTTCAATAACATAGATCATCTCTACAGTATCCTGCCTTCTTTCTGCGTGAGAACAGACTTTCTCCTATTCCCTTTGCAGTTTTTCCCCAAGCAGTATCTCAAACTAGCTGACTGGTGACTAAAGCAGGACAATACCAG
Organism: Chloroceryle amazona; assembly: GCA_027560015.1. Taxonomy (NCBI): domain Eukaryota; kingdom Metazoa; phylum Chordata; class Aves; order Coraciiformes; family Cerylidae; genus Chloroceryle; species Chloroceryle amazona. The sequence goes on along the minus strand of JANHFX010017754.1, from coordinate 68,652 downwards.
TGATTATTTGCGTGACTTTTGAAACCTAGTCTTTTCAGGGGTCATAGCAATACATGTGCTACCTGTAAATACCATCTTCCCAAATCCAAGAAAAGAGAACATTTAAGGTTTTCAGCTTGCACAAGCAACATTCTGTCCTTCTGGCAACTCAGTTCCATCTGGAACATACTATCTTCATATTTCAGAAAATAAGGAATGAGGGAGGATAGGAACTATTAAGAGTTCACAAATGAATTTTTAAAGTTCTTTGCTTCAGAATGGAAATTATTTTAATTTCCACTCCTTTTTGCCCCCTCTGTCACCACGTGCTAGACTATTTCCCTCTCGTTGCACTCTGGATTTAACCTCCTGGTTAAAGTCACGAAACATCACCCAACTAACTGTAAGCACCTGAGCATTGCTGCAGGTATGAGGGGAAACACCCACTGCAGTGGGTCAAGAAACTCTTTCCTGGTTTACAATATTAAGACCCATTATGTCCAGAAAAAGCAGCTGCTATTCATTGTTAATGCAGTGGTGGAAGGACATGTCAGAAATGGTAGTAAATGGCTACTGATTCATTTCTGAGAAAGGAGGTAAACTGCAGTTTCAGAACTATACGGTTGTCAGCAAACTTTGTTCTCTATTTTGAAATCTTCCACTTTTCTGATGGTGAATGTGAATGTGCACTCTTGAGTACATGGAGACGTGTTGCACTGCTTTCAGCAGTAGTGACCTCACACACGATATGCTGGTTATGATACATTTTCAGTGCTTTTTCTGTTTAATTTTTAAACTGGACTCATATGAGACTCTCTTGAGCCAGACACCTCATTAAAGCCAATAGATTTACAATCCCTTGCTTACAGTTTCTAGACTGTGGGTGGCCTTGACCTTGCACAACTTGCGAAATTTTGCATGCCACCATTTTCCAGTTGTAGAGTGGAAAGAAGAATCCTCCTTACCTCCCATACACAGTCTTACTGTCAGAATAAAGCATTAATATTTCATCAGGGATCTGCCTGTTACAACATGCCCCTCCACTGACTCTAACAATGGAACTCCAACCACAGCTGGGGCTTCTAATAAAAATAAGTTTGTGCTGCTGTTGTACAAACAAATAAATAACACTAATAACTCCAGGAGAATTCTGTCAACACAGATGATGGGCATGGCTGTCATAGTGTTTTATTTACTAGGTTTCTACAACTTTGCTTCTGACCTTTTACCTTCTAGAAACAGCCATGTTACAGAAACCTCCCTGAGGAACAGTCTCTGTCTCTCCACAAACAGCTGAGAACTCTCTGGAGAGCTGCTAGTGAGATACATGCACTGTATGTCAGTGCTAAAGGAGTCAATTCAAACTCTCGATTCAAACAAATGCACTTTAAGAGCTTCTAATGTTTATATTGGCTTTGCGTTCACAATGCTATTTTGAGAATGGTCTGCCTAAGGCGTTTTTCTCATTTCCAAATGGAGAGATACTTTAATGAGGCCATGCACGCAAGGGTTTAGTTCCTACATTGGGCTCCTTGCCGAGGCTTCCACCTGCCCGTTTGATGGAAGAGCTTTTTGACTGCTCTGCACGGAGTGATATTTGGACTTTAAAGAATTCTGCAACAATGGTGCACTGCATGGTATTGCGCACCACACCCACCTTCTGTCCCGAGGCTGACAACGACCAGAGCTAGACAGAACAAGGAAAGAGTAAGAAAAAGCAATATTTAGACAGTAAACCTTCCAAGCATTCAGGAGAGAATGGCTTGCAGATGTATATGTTTAAATGACATTTACACTCCCATTGTTTCCTTTAACTTGGTGCTCATCTTATCTGGGCTTCTGATGAAAAAAACAATACTGCTGAGAGCTGTGTTCTTCTTGGTGAGAAATAAAACCCTTCCCTCTCAGATATACTGAATGGTAAAGAAAAAAACTGCATTTTTGAATTGTGTGTTTAGTGGGGAAGTCTCCCTTGGATAACTTGAGCTTAGTCTCTTGGGTCCTTGTCAGACAGAAGAGAGAGCAAAAGATCATATACCCAGTACAGGTGTTCAGAGAAGAGCTGGCACAACATTTTCATATCACCCGCTCCAAGGCTCCAGTGGAAGGAGAAGAAGGAAGGAAGTCTCAGTGTGATGCACTATGCAGGTCCATTTTTCCTTTGGCAAAGACACATAACTGAACCAAACCTTCAGACATTTCTTTTAGAAACTGGGAGTCCAACAGCCAGACTTCTACAATCTGTCCTTGTTAGTAATCTTGGGATACTTGGTATTCACATCTCTGAACATAACGTCCTCTTAAACCAGCCTAGTTACGCCGCAGCATTCATAGCTCTGCACTGAATATGAGTGCAGAAGTCTCAGTGGTTTGGTGTATAACTGTGACCATACCTTCTTAAAACACAGTGCTATTAAACAGATTGTCACACCTTATGCCCTAGGCTAAGCAATGAAAAATAGCATCCTGCACTTCTGATAGTCAGCAGACAAAATAAAAGAAATTAAACTTCCTCTTGAAAGGCTGACTGTTTTGGTTTCAGTACTTCTTGGGATGCTGGGAAACTGCCGTGAATGTTTGTTGCATCATCTTGACAGTGGGCCAAGCATCAGGCATCAGCAATAGAGCAGCAGTAGCTCACTCCTGGAAGTTAATGCTGGTGTTAAATGCTGGTTTATTCTACATGTGCAGCCGGGAGGGTAAGGGGAAATACATGTGCTGACACTTTCAGTTGCCTGCGTATTAGTGCTTTCATTCTACACAAATAACTCGCATGCGAGTGGTGACAATTAGCACAAGTGAAAAGCAACAGCTGAGCAAAGGTCACTGGGGAATAATAACGCTACCTTTTCCATAAACAATTAGGATATCAAACAGCCACCCAAAGTCCACTCACCCAAAATAAGAGAGTTTTTCAGGCTTTGCAACACACTTGCCATTTGTGGACATCTCCACATAAAAATTCTGTTCAATTTACTCAACGGCCTCTTCCCAGATGGCACTGATACTTTGGCATCCCACTCTGAAACATCTCTATTTTTGATTTTCTGTCTTGGAAATTGGTTTTGTGGTTCAACCACATATTTTTTTTAAACTTCCTATGATTGACATATGATCTGAGCCTGGCTAGAGCAAATGGACATGCTACATGACACATCATCAAGAGAAAACCTGCCCAGACAAAGAGTTTGTATAGACTTGTTTTGACTGGTAAAGGATATCCAAATAAAAACATCTGACATTTAGAGAACCGGCCCTGTGAGATTAATGTGAAGGCAGGAAGAGAAATCAGATGTCTAATGTGATGGGGTCAGTCCTACATATGATGTACTTCACAGCTCCTTAGGACTTTGCTGCACTGACAATTTGCACACCAACCACAACCAAAAGAGCTTGCGACTCCAAGGTTCACTTTGGCACTCCTCTGCCCACAGAACGTGGCAAGTTGCAATGCACTGTCTGGCTCAGGCTCCAGTTTAAAACCGTGAAATAAGAGGACAAGTTGTCTCATCCCATGGTGACACACAGGATCTGGTTATGCTGAGATGGAGAATAAGTGAATCTGCTGATATTTCTAATAACTCCACTCCTGATGCAGTCTGATTACCTTGGTGTCATGTTTAAATAATTGCACATTTATGGTGTACAGTTATGTATTCACATCACAAGCAAACCAACGTAGGACAATGACCTGTGAAGCCATACCTTTCACAGCTGAGGAGTCTGACCTGTAACTATCCAACTATGTGGATCTGACTTAGGTAGTGTCAGTGGGAGAAGAATTGTGCCCTCTGAACACAGCAGCCTTAACTAGGACTCTTCAGGACTGCTTTCTTTATATGGTCTTGTTTGGATACCCTTGCATATGCACTTGCAAAACAGCAAGTACAGCAAATACAGTCAGAGAAAGCAATAATTTGCTAGGAAGCAAGTATGTTAAAGTTTTCTTGTGGCCAGTTTAGACAGGTATATAAGTAATAAGCATTTGAAGCTCACGATCAAACTGGATTCTATGCAGAACAATATTTCTGAACACATGTAAACTGCTAAAAGTACAACACACAACACAACTGTGTAACTCAAAAGAAAACTGGCTGCATTTGGATTGATTTAACAAATACCAAATGTTGTTTTTCACCAAAGCCTTCTTCCTATTCTTTTGTTTTTAAACTAAACTGTCATTCACTACAGGACTGACTGGAAATGATCAAACTGCAGTCACTAGAAAGACGTCTGTACATATTGGATTGGATTCTACTGGAGTAGCTTGAAACAAATGTTTATATACTTTCATTGTATTTATTTACTTAGGGTGAATGAAAATAGTAACTTATTGGAGTAGGGGGTGGAGAAAATCAGCCTGTCACAGAAACCACAACTGAGAAGAACTTGATAACAATGCAGAATAAGGAGTGCTATGATATTTAAGTTCCCCAAAGTGTTAGCTTCCTTCAGAAATTGCTGGCACCTTATGTACTTCAAACCAGTTACACACAGGATGCCTTCATCTGAGCATTCTGAAATACTGATTTCAACAGAGGTATTTTGATGTTTTATCAGCATATTGGGAAATCAGGTCTGATCTATTTTAGGCAGAAGTCAAAGCATTTTCATTTCCAGTGCCTCAAGACATAAAAGCAGCCAATTACTTCCCTCTCTTCCTTCAAGCACACATGAAATTAGCAATGCCACCCGATCACATTTCAAAGCTACATAACCACTTTCTAAATAGGTTAAATACTGAGCCAAGACTGCAATCATCCTTGAATAAAGTAAGCTCAAGTGAAGGAGGCTCACTATCTCCAGCAAGCACCTTTACCAGTACCAATCATTTCATCATCTCCATACAGAAAACTGGCATGTATCACATGATGTAAGAAGTAAAAGGTCAGCTCTATAAAGTTTCAAGACTTGATAAAGTGTAGCATAGCTTGTAGGTTTTAGAGTTCTTTCTTAAAACTGAAAAATCTTTCAACTCTTCCCCTTCAGGCACTTTAGAGCATCCTTTTTCAGTTATTAACATCAATCTGTCCCTGATACGAGTAACCCAGGTCCTGGGGAAGAGGCTTGGAACTATGGATCCCAATGGAGAACACCACAAAACAGATGCAGAATTTTATTTCTATTTTAACTAAATCCCAGATGCTAGTGGGAAAACATTAATTCTGAATTGTTTTTTCTGACCTCATTTAGTGTTCAAGGACAAAGCTACAGGAGAACTGTATTCATTTGTTTTAATACATCAGAAGCAAAAGTCAAAGGGCTATCAGTCTAGTTTCGTGTCATTTGTTTAAGAAAACTTTTTGTATTGTCAATAAAGAAGCAAGTCTTAGTTTGTGCAGAGCTAATGATAATAAAATTGTATACCAAGACCACTTCTGTTCGACATAAGGTCAAAGGTGGAAATGATTGACACAAAAAGATACATCAACCAAATCAAGACTGTGACTTGAAAAGCAAAATAAGTTAAGAGCCCTGAAACCACAGTTCTCCATGACTTATTAGAAATGTGTGGAAGGACAGACTGGTTTTGACTAAACAACTTCAATCTGCCAAATAGTTATTTCTCATGAAAACTCCCCTGAGCTTTTCAACCCACAAAAAGACTCCATTATTTCTTCTTTTCATTCAGATTTGGAACAGAAACAAACATCAACTTGTTAGGATTTCTTCAAGATGGAAATTCTGAGGAAAGTTGCTCAGCTCTTTTTGTCAGCTGTCATGAAAGATAAATGCTTGTCTAAGCAGAAGGATGCCAGGGCTTCCTCTGTGTGCAAGAATCATGAAAACAATCACGGGTGCCCTGGCTGAGTTCCGCTTGAAGATAAACCTCCTACCAGACACCCCACAAAGTACCTGTCTGCCTTCCGCTGGACAGCTCCAGAGGGCCAGAGAGGAGAGAGGCAGAAATGGCAAAGGTTTTGCCATTAGATCCCTTAACAACTGGTCAGCTTCCCTAGTGCCCGGCTCAATTCCAGAAACATACTTTAAATTTAAAGTCCAGGTCACAGCCTTTGTCATTTGTTCGTTTATTTCATAGTAAACAGTATGCTTTTTCAGTTATTTATTAACAGTTGCAGAAGCTGCTTGTCTGTGCCCTCCTGCCCTGAACATCATGAGCAGTTGTCACATATTTGTCACAGATTTTCTTCTTGAATGATCTGTAACACACTTCATAAAGGCTTCTTTTGCTAAAACCTGACTGTATAAATGGGCAGCACAAGTAAGGTTTGGTCAGTTCATCCGGCACATCCCTAGAGGAAGTAACTAGATGCCTTTTCTTTGGGACTCTGAGACAGAACTCAGAGCGTGAACAAGAACCATTCACAGACAGAATCTATACACAGCAGATTGTGTATTTATTGAGGCCATCTCCACTTTTCCTTGTGCATGACATATGCACTGACAGTTTTGTAGAAGCCTACAATGGAATATGTAATTCATCTGTGTAAAAAAATAAAAAAACAGCAAAAAGATATCAAAAACCACTTGAACTTTGGGCATGGTTCAGATCCAGAAAGCACTCTGCTTGAATTCACCTTCTCCACTGTTATGAATCTGCCACCTGATCAGCATCACCTCCAGCTGAGACAAGGACCATTTCTGTTTATACAGGGCATAGGGAAAACACAGGCATGGCCAAAACTGGACATGCAGAAAGGGTCTTCCTTACTCAGCTTCCCCTAACTAAAGATATTCTCCTGACTACCTCTTCACTTCACTGGGGGACTTCCTTAGACCTTTCTCCCCTTTTCAAAATGATTCTTCTTTCCTTTGTCAACAAACCCTTTTCTGAGATTGTTTTTCAGTTACGGAGCAAGCAATGATATTTATTTGTTTAATGATGTCCTATCAAAAAAAATAGTCATTTGAACAGTCCTCCTTCTCTCCTTAATTTCTCCTTCAGAGTACCCCAGGCAGGACCTTACCATTAAGTTACTCAATGATGCCTCAAGGAGAAGCTGAGGCTGCACTTGCAAAACAGGATGTAAGTATGGGAGAAGCAAAGCATAGCACCGCTCTGTAATATTCTGGATAACGCAGCAATATTCAAGACTATTCTCCATAATCCCTCCCCTCTACATTTACATCCCAGACATCTCTTTCAAAGGGCTGGGCCTCAACACAGCTGCTGGATCCATCCTTATGCCAAGAAGCCTACTTCTTACAGTCTTCTGGCAGAGCAGCTCTAGATGTATCTGATATGGGTATTCCCAAATCAGTGTCATCTCATCTTTGCCTTTGTTCCTGCAGATGGCCACCACTCAAGTGCAAAGACTCTGCTAGTTCTATGTAATTCACAAGAAATCCTGGTATCAACCTATATTGTGATCGTCACTAAGAACCAGGAATCCAGGCCAATCCAGCATCCAGCCTGGAAACTTGAGTTACTACTATTGACTGACCCAACTTCAGAAATAACTTTTCATCTTTGGTATGCCCCAGGACTATTTTTCAAAGGTTTTTTTCCTTTACACACCCATGCTGAGAACTTAACTTTCCTTACTATCAAAATCTGGGCTGGGCTCATAGCATTCCAAATAAATCATTTTGAAACTCCCATTAATCATTTATTTTTCATCTCCACTATGAAGATTATCCCTCTCTGGTAATTTGAATCTGGATGACAGGGAAATTTTAAATAGATTTAATTTCATTTTTGCTCAATAAGTGTCCTACCCATGGCTGGTGAGAAGATGAGTGAGTTTTTCCAAACTGAAAGTTGTTACATACTTTTTTTCTTATTTCCAGTGTGTGCATACATTGATTAAACCCAGCCATTTTCCCAGACAGAAGGCTACTGAGTGTTTATCTTTCAATCACGGTTGTCCAGGCCTTTTCCATGGAACACACCCTGTAGCAGGACAAGCTGTTGGCATAACAGTGAGGTTGTAGGATGTAATTTTTTCTCCCAATTGAAATACATATGTTCTCATTCTCTCTGGGAATTGCCCCATTCGGCCTCAGACAGTATCTGGATGCATATCCAGCTTGTCATTCTTTGAAATCACTAGAATGATATGACACAAATACCCTACCCTCTAGGCAATGCACCATGTGACAGATTACATCCTTGTCTAGGGCAGAAAACCACTAGAGAGCTTAAACTATTCAAAGACATTTCCTATCTCCTTCTTCACAAGCTGACACAGGGTCTCTAACAAGGCTGAAGCTCTGGAAGAAACACTATACAAGAAATACTCTCACAGTTCTATTAGATTTCATTGTACTCAGTTGCCACGATTCCACCTTCCTTTCCTATGAAGGAGCCTAGACACACTATTTCTCATATCCAGGAAACAAAAAATTACTTAGTAGAACATGAACTCCTTGCTTTCTCTCTGCACAGCTCCTTCTCTAATACTGATACATTTTCAGCATTGCTTCTGCCAGTGCTGTTCCCTTAGTTCAGGTTATCCTTAGTATCCTTATTACAGGTACTAAGCAGTGACAAATTTTCTGTGACTCTCTGGGAAATGTTCCCAACTTATTAAACCAATATAGGCATATGTGAGTGATTATGATGTGAAATTTCTTTCAGTTCTCCTTCGGTCCCAATGTTTGATGTTTCTGAAATAGATCAACATACTAATACAAGTGCTTATCAGTAGAGCAAATGCTTTATGAGAGGATGGTACTTACTAGACGTGGCTTGCTATGGCTTTGTATTTCCCATAAGATGCAAAGGGTTTTCCAGTTTAATCATGAACACTATGATGCTATCCTATTCTACTCATCTAGATCCATCCCTGCCTTCCTCTCTGAGGAGGTAAGCAACCAGCTCCTTGGATCAGGTACTTCAGATTACTATTAGTATTTCCTTAACCATTACACTATCTAAAATTGCAAATCTATTTCTAATACCTGAGAGTGTGGCCTATTGGTCTTTTTCAGAGGCTACAGATAATTATCCTCTTTGAGTTCAGTACCTGCAATCCCTCACTGCCTAGCAGATTTTACTTTAGTCTCAATATCACTAAAAGTGTGGCTTTTCTCCTCAAGGAGAAATTCCTAATGCTTCAGGCCATAGTCACTTCCCCTTCTGCCAGAAATTGTCTCTGAATTCTTACATTATTCACTCCACAAACTTAACTATCCCTCTAGGACATTTCAAAAAGAAAATATTCAGCTCATCTTTTTTAGCTCCACCACAGTCACAGGGGCATGGCCCAATGTCCAGAGCAGTGCTCATTGCAGATGCTGTTTGCAATGGATACCTCCTCTACGCCAACACACGAAACCAGATGCTGGACTCCGGGTGGATTGTTTCCTCACAGCCTTCCCATTCCTAGACCCAGCTCTGTGCTGCATCTGCTCCTTGCTAGTCCCCGGTGGCCTTCCCTTCCTCAGTCCAGTAAGTGGGAGGCTGTCAGGAGGGGAACTTGGTCAGGTAGGCCAAATGCTACTACTGCACAGAAGGCAGGAGCCTGTCAGGCCCCATAGAGGCTGGCACAACCAGAGGCAATGATGGCACCTACAAATGAAAAAGCTTCTCATCCCATCCCAAGCTTCCTGTGACTTTTCTTGAGGCTATCCAGATGCTGCCACAGCCACTGCATAGTTCCCCATGAGGCAGTTATCATCTCAACATGGTGCTGCAGTGTTAAATCCCCATCCCATTCCAAGACTGCATGAGCAGATTGTTCCACAAGCACGAGCTCTGCAACCCACACCCTGCTACAGCATTTCAGACTCAACCACAGCCAGAGGTCACAAGCCATTATATACAACCGCCTTCCCCAGGGATCTGTTTCTTTCCTGGAATCATTGTCAGAGCATCTCTTTGGTTAGGTTATGTCAGTTCAATATGCCCAGTCAGAACAGGAGGGCACAATTTCATGCAGAGTAAGGAAAAGATGAGGTGCTCTAGGGGGTTGTTGGTCCCACTCATGACCACTTGGCATTGTGCCAAACTCCAGAATCATGTCACAGCTATGTGGCCAGGTCTGTGCCTGCACCCAGCTGGGTCCCACACAGGTAACAGACCAATAGATTGACCAGCATATCTGAGGGTCACTTAGCTAATGTCACCATTTGCACAGAGAGAACAAAGTATAATCCTGGTAACCCCCATCTTTAAAAGAGTTTCTAATCCACTTGCTAACACTTCTGCTAGGCTTCTGACAACATTGCCATGTGTTACATCAGGGACACTGCTTGTTGAACTGTCTGCCAACGTTTTTCCTGTTGCTTCTCATTCTGACAATCCAGCTGTTGCCGTCAGGCAGTTTATTGTGCCATTTGGTGCTGCTCTGTCAGTTGTCTGCTTCCATAGATATTATATATTGGCCTGAATGATAATGACTTCCATTCTTAACCTCAGCAGTTCAAAAGACAAAGTTTTTGAGACTTCCATGCTTTATCACTGAAACTCTGCTGCCCACATTATCCAAATTAGGTGTAAAATGACTTCTCTTCCAGAGCACAGAGCTGGAGTACAAATCTGCTCAAAACATCATCCTGACCCTTTGAATTGCTGTCTGGCCCCTGAGCAACCTGATCTAACTCTGAATTAGGTCCCCCTTTGAAGCTGATCGGCTTTGAGCAAGAGGTTAGACCAGATGACTTCCAGAAGTCCGCCTGCAGTCAACATTATTCTGTGGTCTAGACAAATACAGGTTAAGTTGCAACTCTCGTCTCTATTTTTGCTTCCAAGCAAACTCCCATTCTAGAGTTATCAACAGTCCAAATATAAACACCAGGTCGGAAAAGACAACATCTTTTTAACCCTGTGGGTCACAGTGCAGCTTCTACAGGATACTTCTAGCTGCATTTGGACAAGACACATCTGCCTGTGCTCCAAGAGCTGTGCTTTTGAAATATACCCTCTCTCTTAGCACTTACGCAGAACAAGTAGCATGAACCTACTGATATACCTTTTGATCATCACCCCCTTTAAACACCATAAAAAAATTAATAAAAATTCTCCTCTTTTGCCTCAACATTCCCATCTGTAAAATGGGAACTATTATGGCAGCAATATACAACGTTTTGCAATAAGACGTCCATTTCTGTTTGATGCTGTATAGGTCTAAATGTGAAGGTTCTCCACAATTTTCATTCAAAGGGTTTTTTTAGAATACATGATATTTCAATGTTTGCCTTGTAACTTTTTACTTTAACAGAGTTTTGCATCTAAAATAGCCATTTTGCCCATAAGTTCTTGTTTGTTTTAAAAGATTTGCTATACACAGAAGGCATTTGATTGATTAATGCTTACTTCCCAACTAGCAAATAGTTGTAGAAATCTTTTTCTTATAACCTTGTTTGCTAGCTGAAGAAGATGAAACAAACAAAAAAAAAATCTCGTGACAGGCCAAGGGGAAAGACACAAATGGAATGGGATATAAAAGTCCACTAACACATTAAAGATGTACCAAAGAATGTGATAGAACATATCTGTGGTCACTTGAAGATGCTTTGAGTGGAGATAATCTCCCTGAATTATTATGTGATAACATTCTTGATCACAGTACACAAAAGCTCAAAGTTAGGATTCAGAATATTTTTTTTTCCTGCATAGGCAAAACTTTTCCAGGCCTTTTAACAGTCATCAGCTTGGTTTTTCAAAGGAGCACAAACAACCAATTCAAATGGAACAGAAAAACCAAGGTTAGAACCAGAAGAAAAGATGTTGACAATTAGTTTGCATTTGACCTACATTTCGTTTCAAAATTCATGGTCAGATGACAGCTAATTCCACAGTTTTATAACACTCTGTTACCAGCTTCTCTATATGTCTAAATATTTGTTGCCAACTATGAACAGTCATAACAACTTGCAAGACATCTTGCTCACAACTGACACCGGGACACATACTGAGCTATTTCTTCTTGTAAAATGCAACCAGAGAGGCTCTAACAGCCACACCTGAAACAGTAATATCAAAGAAAGAGGCACAGTTGGCAGAAGACTAGAAAAAACCAAAGTTATTCCCCTAATATAGAAAAAGCTGATTATTCATATCATTAGACTTGCCTCCTTTGGTAAGCGTATCTGTGAAATAACGTTTTGTCCAACATTGGGCAGTTACTGACTCAAGTTTTCCACAATTTTCCTGTGCTTTAATTCCCCTTTTCCACAATGAAGATTTTCTTTCATGTCAGATGTGAACAAAAAAAAGCTGGAATGAGAGAAAACCTTGAACTGGTTACCTTCAGCCCACCAGTTTGTGCAGCAAACCTACACCTTTGATTAAGTAAACTGCTGACTCACAGCAACTGTGGATCTGATTCATGCTGTCTCCCATTTCTGTTAGAGCTGACTGAAAAATGACGGTATCACAGGCATTAGCAACAAAATTGTACACATCAGAAACACTGAGGGAAGGATTCCTTCTCTATAGAAACAAGCCTTGTGGTTCTGTGGCCATACCATCATCAATGAAAAGTCATGAGGTCAGATGCCTCCTCCATTGAAATCAGTGCATTAGTGTAGCTGTCACAAGGGAACAATGTGACTCAGGATCCCCCCCAAGAAATTTCTATATCTCAGTGAGAATGAGCAGCTGCTAGTTTGGCCTTTAGTCTCAATTTTATTGCCAAACATAAACAAATAAATGTTCCAATATTTTATTCTTTTTTTTTCCCACAGCTGCTTACTCAACTTCCTTCCACCACCACCCTTTTTTGCTAGATATACTATAAAGCTCTACACAGATAATACCCTGATCTATAAAGTGATAGAAATGCCCCCTTGTCATAGTTAGAGGGGCCGGGACCAGTTATCGTTATGTGGTTAGAAGCAAAACTGTGTATTCTATACTCTCTAT